>CAKNWT010280443.1:0-22621 GCA_932066315.1 Andricus coriarius | reverse complement strand
CTTGGAAGCACATGGTGAGGAAAGACGAGGACGATCCCATGAAAAAAGGGCACCCCGCTGGTTTTTCACACTTGCTTTCCAATAGAAAAAACTGACTTAAATTATCGCAATTTGCACGAAGACAAGAAGAATCACATACTTCTTTCAAATTGTAAATAATTACAGATAGTTCAACTATCTCCAATTTCAATCACTTCATTATCTTCATTAGAACTGAAGATAGTTCAGTTACATATATATGTACAAAAAACGAACAATTTTTAATATTTTGTAAATTTTTCAACGGCAATTTATTAAGACATGTTTAAAGTACCACCATGAATTTTTTCAGATGTTTCAGATTATTTTTTCAATAAAGAACTATGCTCCAAAGTTCACTGTTCTTAAAAGCTGTCAAATTCCCTTACTTTTTAGCAGTTTTTCAGGTCTGTAGGCTACAAAAATTTTTTCGGGATATTCTTTTTTGGCTCATTAACGTAGAACATTTCCACCTTTAAAATGATCCGTCATTCATTGAGCTAGCATTTTTTCTTCACCTACTTTTTCAACGTCAAAGCCAGAGGACTCGAATTTTCTCGCCGATAGTAGTCCAGTTAACGGCCTGTGGGACTAGGGTTGTGGGATCAGAGGAAGGTTGACCTAACGAGGATTTTCACGGACGAAGACGATTATCCATCCCGTCAATTTGCCGGAGGTGGAGACGGATCATCCACAAGAAATACGACATCCAGGGATTTCTACACCACCTTGGATTCTCCTGGACCAAGGGGGTGAATGGAGGTTAAGAGCGCTTGGGGATGAAGGGCCTGGACGTTTGGCTCTGGAGAACACAAGGATACATTTTCATCGAGCCTCTGCCCGAACAACCACCAAAGGAGAGGAAGAACCTTAACAAACCATATTGATTTGATCTATCGAAAACCCGGCCCTTTTCAGGGACACCAAACAGTTGTACGTAGGAACAATTTTGTTCTCGACCTCACAGTACAAGAAATCTCAGAGGGGAACCTAGTATTCTTCACAGATAATTCTGCGGAACGTATCAGTTAGAAACCAAGTCTCTAGCTTATTCTCTAAGTTTCCATGAAAGTACCGCCAGACCACATTTTTTTTAGTACTACACCACTGGTTTTACAAAGATGTCAGAGAATGTGCCTGGGACTTATTAAAAAGTAAAATCACCTAATACAATATAATAAAAATTAGAGTACAGTCCTTAGAAGGAATAAACAACTCACTTCAAGCGATAGAGTGTCCTATTCTGTTTCTTTTTATTTTAAGACGCAATTCTTAAGATAAATTTTATTGTCATACTTATTGCTTTTACTTAAGTCATTTTAAATTTTTACAGACACAACATTCTTAACACTTTTTAGCGTTTAAGGGCCTTGGACCAAGGATTAATTTTTTTTTGATTTCTAAAAAAATTTGCACAATTATATTTACACCAAATGAAAGGAAATAGAGGTGTGAGACAACAACAAAAAAGGTACATTTTTTTGGGCCACCCTAATGGGCACTCTAATATATACTGATACTGGATAAATAATTGATGAAGTATGTATTTGATAACTGGGACAAAAAATAAATAAATTAACTTACTGAAGGACACAATGATTGTTGCAAATCTGACTTTCTTCTCGTGGTTTTTCTTCAGCTCGACAGTAATCATCAGAGACAACATCTTTGTGTTCAGTACCTCTGCATTCACCCCTACGATATTTCGTTCCCTGGCAACTTAAACTGCACTCTGACCAATTGCTGAGAATCCAGGTGTATCGTTCTAAAATTTTCTTTGGTACTGTGTATTCATAGGTGATCTGAGGTGGAGAAACGTTTCCCACTGAGAGTACCTGAGAAGAAAAAATGTTTAAAAATAAATACCTTTGGACTTGGATTGTTTAACATCGAAATTGTGAAAAACATTAGTTTAGAATTAGATTAAAGTTCTAGAAATGGCTCGAATCAAAGTGTTAGTACCAGTTGGTACAAAATTGAATGGCGTATCAGTTTTCAGAGTGGCCCCTTAAGACCCAGAAAAAATTCTCGGTTTCTGGATTCAGTGGCCAACCTGGTTCTTGATTTATGTACCTCCAAACTCAAGTCCACATTAATTGGTCTTGAACTGTTGAGACGTTCTACAACCGACTCGGGTCCGTTGTACTCTATTGCCATTCCAGGTCGCACGATTACCTTCTTGTGCATCACCATGAAATTACCATTCAGGATATACTCTTCACTTTCTGCTAATCTTAAAACTGCAAGAGAAACTCGATCAATTATTTAGATATTCGAGGCCTTGAAAATCTGGATATCTTTCAAATTCCGAAGATAGGAACATCAATCAAAGAAATATTGTGAAAAATACTTCAAACTTGAAGCAGACAATTTCAGAATCTACAAATCTCTCACCCAGGTAATTGCTATCATTGTGCAATCCTCTCCAGCCATGCTGCCTGATGTCGATAAAGCTGCTCCCGGCTGGAATCTTCGTCACCTTGGTGTACCCATAAGCACTGGAATTGTAGGCCCCCGTGATCCTCTGGCATGTGGAGTCGTCGCCCCTGCAGACGCCGCAAGTGTCCATCTCGGCCGAGGAGTTCAGGACATGATCACACCCGGCAGGCTTGCAGCGGCCGTTGACGCACATGTCGAAGGTGTCCGGTCCACAGGGTGTTCCATCGATCACCTTGTCACGCAGCATGTAGTACTGATTGCTCTCCACTTGGCAAAACAGCTTGCATCGGTCCTCCGGAAGTACTGGAGGCAGCGAGACGGCAAATCATTTCTACCTGCTTGCTATCACCTGCTGGCGATCGCACCCAGTCTTTCTTCCTCTCTCAGTACGAAATAATTCGGAGCTAGGAAGAGGGGAAGAAGAGTCATCTAGGTGCCACTCAGCAGGGATCTTGATGCTCATGCTTTTTTGTACTCACTTCTTGTATATTTCGCGTGCCACTTGACGTTCCGAGCCAGGTTACGGATGTTCAGATTGTTATCGTTGAAGGCTGCACACTGTTCTTCTCTGAAATATTTTTATCAGTCAATTCTTTGGAAACGTCCATCAATTACATGAGGATAATTTTTGAAATTTTAAACCCCCCGCCCCCTATTGTAAGGATTCTCAAGATTTTTATACACCCCTTCCCCCTCCCAACCCACTCTTCTTACGTAATATTTTATACTTTTTTACATAATATACAAAAAATATATTAATTATTTTCACCGTAAACGAGATTTCAAGGGAACTCAAAATTACAACATTTTTACGGAATTTAAGGAGATTTCCAAAGCTTCCTAGGGACTTCATGAGATTTCAAGGAATTTAAAAAGATTTCAAGGGATTACAAAAGTTTTAGGATAGAGTAGCAATTTCAGAGAGAATCTCAATTTTCAAGGGATTTTATAAGATTTTAAGGGACTTCAAGGGGTTTAATCAGACTTCCAGAAATTTTACTTGATTTCACGAGATACCGAATGATTTTGACATATTGCAATATAAGTCATGGGATTTCAAAGAATTTTAAGAGATTTAAAGGGATTTTGATAATTTCAACAGATTTAATGGCGTTTTAAAGGATTTCTAAATATTATAAAGGATTTTAAGGAATTTGCGAGGAATTTTAATGTCTTCTAAAAGAGTTTAATAACATTTAATATATTTTAAGGCATTTGGAGGAATGCGGAAAAATTCTCACGGATATTAAAGATTTCAATGAATCTTAAAGGGATTCAAAAAATTTCAAGTGATCTTGCAAGATTTCGAAATATTTCACTGAATTTCGAGAACCTTAACCGATTTTTAGAGATTTTAAGGGATTTCCAAGGATTTTAAAAGATTTCCATGAATTTTAAAGGGATTTAAAAAATGTCAAGTGATCTCGTTAGATTTCGAAATATTTTACAGATTAACCAATGTTTAGAAATTTTAAGGGATTTTCACGGATTTCGAAGGATTATAAGTATATATTATAAGTATGGCCAACGGCCATACCACGCTGGAAGCACCAGTTCCCGTTAGATCACTGAAGTTAAGTAGTGTTGAGCGCGGTTAGTACTTGGATGGGTGACCGTCTGATACTACTGCGTTGCTGTTGGCGGTCGTGGGTGTGGTGAGCCCACACTTGTAGTTATTTACTACAAGAAACTATCCACCTAAAAAACACTACCCGAATCGGGTAGTTGTCACGCTTACCCCTAGACGCTCGCCGAAAGGGAAATAGCTTAATGATATACATAAGTGAATTTTATGAGGGGGATTTATGGGATTTTCACAGTTTTTATAGGGTTTTCGGGGCTTTAAGGTGTTTTAAGGGATGTCAAGAAATGTCACGAGATTTCAAAGGATTGCATGTGATGCCGAATTATTTTCACGAATTTTGAAGGATATTAGGAGATTTTAATGGGATTTCCAAGATTTGAAGGGATTTAGAGATTTCAAAAGACTTTAGAAGATTTCAAAACCTTTTCAAAGATTTCAAATGGTTTTAAAGGATTTTAAGAAATTTCAAAAGATTCCAAAGTATATTGACGGATTTTAAAGGATTTTGTACGTTTTCAATAGGTTTAACGGAATTGCAAAAGATTTCCAAAGATTAAAAAGGATTTTAAGAGATTTTGAGGAATTTTAATGGCTTTTAAAAGATTTTAATGTGTTTTAATAGATTTTAATATACAGGGTGACCCATTTTAATCTATAAATCCAAATATCTTCTAAACTACCCCATCTACATAAAAAACGGTTTATACAAAAGTTAATCAGGACATAGGGGGCCATTTAACTGTACCATTGATTTTGACCTTGAGCTCAAGTTTCAACGTCATTTCAAAGTGAAGACGATTTTTTAAAATGGAAATCCCTATTTTTAACTGCAGATTTGAATAGAGCGGAAGATTTTCCGTCAAAAATGTACAATGGAAATCTTGTTTTTGTGACCTTGGGGAGGTCAAAAATCAAGGTCGAATGTCCAAAAAACAATCAGATGCTTTTTTCTGAATTAACGTGGTTTTCTGGGTGAAGAAAACGTGTAAGATGCTTTAAAAAAGTCGATAAAACGTAAACCACCTTGACCACCTTGTCAGCCTCGACCTTCTGGTCAATTTTCAAGGACATTTAAAGGTCAAGACGATTTTTTAAAATAGAAATCTCTATTTTAGACAGCGGACTCGTAAAGAACGGAAAATTGTACATGAAAATTGGTATTTTAAAATCTTTCATCTTGACGTTTAGAAGGTCATATAAAGGTCAATTATTTAAAAAGCGCTTCGAAGCTTTTTTTAATTTACTGATTTTCTGAGCTATCTCAACATTGAAGGTGCCTTTAAAAAGTACAAGATAAATTGCATCTAATCGTTTTTTGGACATTTGACCTTGATTTTTCATCTCTCCAGGGTCACAAATACAATATTTCCATAGTACATTTTTTACGTAAAATTTTCCGCTCTAATAAAATCTGCAGTCAAAAATAGGGGTTTCTATTTTTAAAAATCGTCTTGAACTTAAAATGACCCTTGAAACTTGACCTCAAGGTCAAAATCAATGGTAAAATTAAATGGCCCCCTATGTCCTGGTTAACTTTTGTATAAACCGTTTTTTATGTAGATGGGGTAGTTTAGAAGATGTTTGGATTTATAGATGATAATGGGCCACCCTGTATTGCAAAGGATTGCAAGGGAGTTTAAGGGATTTGGAAAAATTGCAACGTCTTTTAAAGACTTCAATGAATTTTCAAGGAATTAAAAAAATTGCAAGGGATCTCGTAACATTTCGAAATATTTTACGGCATTTCAAGGATTTAAACTGGCTGTTAGAGATTTTTAGGGGTTTCCACGGATTTTAAAGGATTATAAGGTATTTTTATGAGATTTTGAAGATTTCAAGTGATTTCTAGGATTTTCACTGTTTTTAAAGTGTTTAAGGAATTTCCAAGGAGGTCAATTGTTTTAAAAAGGCTTCAAGAGATTATTTACGATATCCATCGAATTCAAAGTATTTCCAAGAATTTTTACGTGATTTACACAATTTTAAGGCTTCTACAAAGTTTTCAAAAGAGTTCACAGAAATTTGAAGGATTGCAAAAATTTCCAAGGATTCCACAAGATTTCATGAAAGGTGTACACCAGATTTCAAGAATTGTTTATGTCCTCGACTCTATATTTATAGGACGCATATTTTAAAAACATAAGTAAAAATAGGAAACTCTACCCCCAAGTAAGGATTTGTAGGATTTTCCGGACCCCCTCCTTGCCGAAAAAACCTTATGTAATTAATGAACGCTCCCTTTAATGCTAGTTTTCCTTATATTTAGAGTTCTACAACTATTAATATCTGTTTCAAAAATCCGGGCCCCTCTACAAATCATTGCATAACTCAATAAAAAAAATCGCTTAAAAAAAGAAAAACATCTTGTCAATTCTCATTTTATTACCAATAAGTACATTATTAGTTGATCGCGATGCGTCCATAACTTTTGATGCAAATTTGCAGTGAAGGTGAAAAAAAGTGGTTGAAAGCACCTTTTGTAACTTGGCCAACTTTCGACCGTTGTATTTCATGGAAAATGCTTTAATTATTTTGCAAAAAATCGAGTAGTTACCTTGAAGTTTTATTAATGAGTACATTTTCGCAAAATTTGAAAATATTTATAACTTTGATGTCGGCAGTAAATAAAAGCGAAGGATGCTAACTCTGCTTCTGATCAAGCTGGAAGGCTCTACTGAGGCTTACAATTTTCCAAAAAAATCAACAAATTCAATGGTAGGTTTTTAAATACAGTTAATTACATCAATAACACGCTATTGCATATTATTTTATTTTTTATTTTTTTTCTACGGTAGTCGACCTCAATTGTAATCGATAGCTTGAAGGGGTGGCCTTCCACTATTGTCAAAGATGGTTGACCCACGCGGTACATTTTACCAGATGTACGAAAGTTAAAGAAAAAAAAGGACGAAGAATCAAGCAGGACATCGATACTCTGGAACCCGCTGAGAGTATCATCGACTTCTTTTGTGCCTCCAGTCCCAAAAAAACCGGAAAACTATAATGTGCGATAGCGTGATATTGATGTAATTAATTGTTTTTAAAAACCCGCCATTTCAATTGTTAATTTTTTTTGGAAAATTTTAAGTCCAGTAGAGCCTTTCAGCTTGATTAGAAGCTGAGTTAGCATCCATCGCTTTTATTTACTGCCGACACCAAAGTTATAAATATTTTCAAATTTTTCGAAAATTTACTCATTAATAAAACTTCAAGGTAACTACATGATTTTTTGCAAAAGAATTCATGCATTTTTCCATGAAATACAACGGTCGAAAGTTGACCAAGTTACAAAAGGTGCTTTTAACCACGTTTTTTCACAATCACTGCAAATTTGCATAGAATGTTATGGACGCATCGCGATCAAATAATAATGCACTTATTCGTAATAAAATGAGGATTGACAAAATGTTTTTCTTTTTTTAAGAGATTTTTTTATTGAGTTATGCAATGATTTGTAGAGGGGCCAGGATTTTTCAAACAGACAGTAGAGTTGTTGGAAACCCTTTGAATGATGAAGTTTGGAAAGGATTTTACCGAAAATCGGGGGAATCAGCTGGACACTCCTTGGTCCCGCAGTTTCGATATTTGACACGTTCCCCGATACAGTAGTTCCCTCCATTCTGGGGTGGAGGATTGTTGCACTCCCTGTATTTTTTCTTGATTCCACCACCACAAGTTCTTGAGCAGTCTCCGTAGCGTCCCCAGGTACCCCATTGGCCATCCACTGGCAATAGGTTTTGGCGAGAGACACATTCGCCCCTGTGACACCATTTATTGTCTCCACAAGTTGTCCCATCAGCCCATGGCATATGTTGAGTGTGACATTGTTGCGTCTTATCATAAAGCGGTGCGGTGCACCATAATCTCTTGCACACTGCCTGGCCGGTAACAAACACGGTCAACGAAATTACATCTTATTTACACTGCATATCTTTACATGGAGATATTGCTTTCTTATAAAAATCTCGAAAATTGGAAAGCTTTGAAATTGTTGATGCTGAAGGTTTATAATAGTTGTGCACTGAATTGTAAAAAAAGTATAAATGACGGACGTAACTTACCATCGCTGATCATGTGAGGACAGATTTTTGATCCAGGTCCAAAGATTAGTTCGCACTGTTCATTTTCCGTGAATTCTTCGCCAGGCAAACGACCGGTGCTGGATTTAGATATTGCTTTACTAGGTTCGTCTAATAAACATTGTGCATATCCAGCACTAAAAAAGTAAAAGTAGAAAAGAATTTAAAATACAGTTTAAGACTTCGTTTTGGGTAGTTGAGTATTCACTTCAACATTAACAGGGTATTAAATTCAAACACATGGATAGTAAATATTCCAATAAGAAATATGAAACAATAAAGATGTCTGAGATTCGGAATTTCAGTTAATCTCAAGAAGTAACTTACTCGAGGAATTCGGTCGAATAGTGACGAGAACACTTGGACCATTCCCAGGGGAAAGTGTTGTCGTCCAGCATTCGCGACATGATATTGTGCATTTTAGTCGGATTCCTAAATCTTAAGCATTTGGCATCGTCGTCGTGTGGCATGTTCAGTCTGAAAATCATTGCGGATTCTCCATTAATATTATTTTTGTCACTATAAATTAGAAGTAACTTTCTAATTTACAGTTCAGTCATTCAAGACTCGGAAAAAAATAAAAAAAATAAAATTAAGGTTATTTAAATGCTCAAATTGAAACTTTCAAAACTAAACAATCTATAATTTGAAATATTAAAAAGAAAATGTCCAAATTAACAAACTGTCTGCAAATGCAGAACAATTAAAAATTTTAGGTATTTACAATGGAAAATTAACAATTTTTGAGGTCTTCAAACAGAAAAATAATTAAAATGAGCATTTTCAAACTGAGTTAATTAAAAATTAAAAGAATAACACATTTAAGGCAATCATATTCGAAAGATTGAAAAAAAGCACTGAAAATCGTTCAACTATTAAAACCTTTAATTCGAAATTAGACAACATTGATCGATTGAAATCTTGTCTTGTTTATAAATGTCCAAACTAAAAGTATTCAATTTTGAATGTTAGGAGTTTAATTATGTAACTATTAAGAATATCCATTGGAAATTGTACAATTTTGTACAATTGAAATTTTGAACCAATTTTTAATGCTTCAATAATAAATTGAAAACTTGAAGCACTGCGAATTTGAAATTGTCTGATTCTCGAAATTTCGATCTTAGTCTATTCGATTTTTGATGTCGTGAATTTATGATCGTAAAGGTATTGAAAGGTTTTGATAATTAAATTGCACAATTTTGAACGATTTTATCTGAATAAAAAAAATTGTTGAATTTTTCAAACTAAAATTTGTACTAATTTATAAACTTTCTACTGGACATTGTTTCTTTCAATTCGAAACACAATGTTGAAATTTGGAACGATTAAATACAAAATTATTCAATTTGACAAGCTACTTATTTAAAATGGTTTCACTTAAAGCATCGGACTGAAATGAGCTTTGTAGTGCATTCAATTGCAAAATATTCAAATAGGAAAGATTGCAATTGAAAACTATATCTTTGATATCGTTTAATTCACATTTGTTCAATTTAAAGTGTTTATAATTTAAAATTGTCCAATTTTGAACATTTCAATCTTAAATAATTCGATTTTGATCGTTCTGAAATATTTAATACCTAATAATTAAAGTATTAAACGGGCCTTTATTTCTAATTCTGTGTCTTTGAATAATTTAAATTTAAAATCTAACAATTTAGCTTATATAAATAATTTATTCAATATTAAAAACTTCAAACTTAAAATATTAAGGCTTTCAATTTGAAACGAATTTGCAGAATCTTAAAGGGTTCAATTATAAAATCTTAAAAATTAAATTTTTCAATACAGAAGGCTCTAAACTTAAAATTGCTCATTTATCTAGGTTTTTAGTTTATTGAAATGGTCCAAATTTTAATACTCGAATTTGAAATTATTGAATTCGAAACGATATAAATTTCGAAAATTACAACTATTAATGCTTTCAATTTGAAATAAAGCTCTATTACTTTTTGAGTTCAAGAAGAAGAATAAAGTTACCCACACGACCGGAAAATTTTTTTTAAATTTCATTTTCGAGCTTCTGTGGTCGAATTATATCTAAAAATTAAAAAGAAAATTGGAAAATTGAAGTCATTACAAACATCCCTCAATAAGCTAAAAAAAAATTTTTTAAATTCTCGGTCAGAAAATTAATTCACTGCAATTTCCATGTTTTTTTTCGGTCTCAAAAAATTCCTGGTCCTTTCTCGAGTCACCGGACGTCCTGATATTAGATTATTCGAAACTAGAGGCTTTAAATTTAAACACACGTCCTTTATCTAGACTACAGGTTTTCTCTCAAACTCTTAAAAGTTTGAAGCCAGACTCGAAACCTCGGCAAAAATTGCCGTATTTATACCAGGGGTCAAAAAGGTCATGGTCCAGGGCATACAATTTTTAGGGGCAGCACGGCGGTCTAATATTTTCAAATTACTACGAAATACGTTTGTTTTCACTCGTATTGTCATTTTTTGCCTGACAACTCGGCAATCAGGGAAACCAGTAATGAAAATTGAAAAAGAATGGCAAGTTTTGGATTGCTCTAGGGCGACCTAAGATAAAAATTCGGCTCTGTCGGTAGATTTTGAATTTATAGACTCCCAGATTTGAAACGGAGATGACAATCCGAAAACATTCGTGTTTTAGGTACGGATGTACCAACGCCCAGATTTTTGTTTGGCAATTTGTAATTAACCTTGTAATTGTCAAGATGGAATCGAAGGACATTGCCTGGAAGGATTCTGTAGCGTAGGCGAATGTACATCGTGCTACATGTAGTTCTGAGTGTACACAAAAGATTCGAAAGCGGGCGTCTATTATGGGTTGGAATGTTGTCAAGCGAGTGCATTAAAAAAGCTGTACTCACACGTGACCAATTTCATGTGCGATGGTGAATGCAGCTGCCAATCCATTGTCCTGGACAATGGCACAGGAGGATCCGGGAGAACACATTCTGCCGAGTTCGGCAAGACCAAGAGTGTCGCAACGTTTTGCTCCCGGATTGTGACACAAATTTTCCCTGAAAATAAGAAATGCAGATGAAATAGGAATGAGAAAATAAAACAGGAGGAAGATAATGAAACAGGAGAAATAAAATAGGATAGAAGAAGAGACCTTGTAAGAAGAAGTGCAGCATCATGATGTTCTGGTGATGGTTCATGGGGATTGTTTCGTTTTTGCCAGTAGCAGAATTTTTTCAGCATTTCTGCAGCGGAAATTCCATCTGCTTCTCTGTTTTTTGTCCCAAAGATCTCATCTGTGTTGATTATTTTCACCACGGCAATGCTGATTGGGTTACCAATTGATGGATCTTTGTAAATACGAGATACCTTTGAAAAGAAATATAAAAGAGGTACTTGTTTATTCATTTCTTAATTTTTAGAATAGACATCTACTTAGAGATTTATTTTTATTGTGCTTTGACGCATTTTAGCCATAGCTCTAAACGAAAAGAATTTGCGACGTCCTTAAAACGCATTATCTCTTAAAACTGTTTTGACTGCAATTCTCAGCTTACGGGACTGGAATTTTTAGTAGTCGAATGTCGCCGTAACTTTTCTAGTTGCGTACACATATACAAAGAGGTACGCATACATGAATAAATACCGTTTACTAGTGTGGTATTTGGAAATAAGAATTCAAGACGCGTTCGTTAGAATGTATCCCAATAAAAGCAGTTTTAAGGAAAAGGAATACCAGCATTAAGGTTCAATTCATTCTATTTAAAAAGATATAGCTATCTTTGGGCTTAAGGTCGTGTAATAAAAAATCAGCATTCTGATACTTATGAAATATTGAAGACATGATTGACTGCCATTTTATAGAATAAACAAAAATTATGCACGGAAGGCGATAGCAATCGTCGAGCGTGATTAGCTGAATAGGTAGCCAAGCCTGATCTATGTATTCAGATGTAAAGCCTATGACTTGCTAATTTAGTACCTAGTATCAGGAAGAGATGAATATTGCACGATTTTGATGGATTGGATTAGACAGCATCTTTCGTAGGCTTTGATCATAAAAGGCTCTACTGACAAGTGTTGGTTTAATTCAGATTGTATCTCGAAAATTTAGTTCTAAACTAGAAGGAGATTCCTGAGCGTTGAAAGAATCTTAACAGACTTTAAATACAAAGGTACAAAAAACTGAATGACTGAAATAACTTGAAGCTAATCTTAACTTGTGCTTCCACTTATTTTTCAAATGCTTTTTTTTTTAATTTTTGTTTATCAAAGAGTGTCAATTGACGTTTCAGAATAACAATTTTGATCATTGTTTTTTTTTTACAATAATTTGAGACAAGTGTAATTTCTACAAAAAAATACGTAAAGCAGACTCATCACTCAAATCTCAAAAGAAATTTCCATTGATTTCTCTTTTTGTTTTAAGTTTAGACAAATTTGTCTCGGTTATTCAAACTTGAAAATTCAAGCTCTTAAAAAGAAACGATTTGAAATGTGAAGTATTTAGAAATGATTTGAAAAGTGAAGCGGTCAAATTAGTAAAACGATTTTAAATTTAAAGTAATAATAAATAAATTGAAAAGTACAGCATTCAGATTAGTATAACATTCAAGAATTCAAAAAGCATTACATTCAAATTAAAAAAAATCAATGTCAGGGCTTTCAAAGTTGCACAGAATTTTTGAAATGTTAAAAACGGTTTTGAAATTTAAAAGCTTCAAAAATGTACAATAATTTCAAATTGAAAGCCTTAATAATCAAACAGTTTTAAATTGAAAACGCTTAATGTTTATTGTTTTATAATATCAAATGGTAACTCGAAAATTACTAATGTCAAAAATGGAACAATTTCAAATTCCACATTGTACAGTTATTTTATTTCAAGTTAAAAGTTTTAATAGTTGGACAATTTTAAATTGACAACTTTCACAAAACGCATAGTTTAGAATGAAAATATTGAAAATTGCAGCACAAAATCATTTTCAAGTCTTTCAAAATTGTGAAATTTCACAACATTCAAAATGAAAAAAGTTACGCAATTTTCTGTTTGAGCGTTTGAATTAAAATAATTCGAAATCAGACAATGTATGAATGAGAAACATTTACTATTATACTTTCAAATTGAAAACCACAAAAATTAAACAATTCTTGTTTTAAAGTCTGCGGACTAGAATAATTAAAAAAATTATTCAAAATTGATTAATTTTGAATTTGAAGTGCTTAAATATTTACAATAGCAAAACTGAAGCCTTCAATATATAATGAAGGCTTTCCAAACAGTAAAATTTAAATGTGTCAAATTAATGTTTTCAAAATTCAACAGTTTTTAATTTTGGACAATAAAAAATTGACAGATTAAAATGAAGCTTTAAAAATTGCAACACTCTCAAAATGAAAACGATGGAGATTAAACAAATTTTTTATTTATCAACCTTGATATTTTAAAAAGTTTAATCTATTCAAATCTAAAAAAAGAAAATATTTTTAAATTTGCGGCTCTCGAAATAAAAATTGTTTGGAATGAAACATTGAGAACTAACAATTTAATACTTTTATAACTTTAAATTGGAAGCCTGCAAAATTAAAAAATTTCAAAAAAGCTCTAAGAACTGCAAATAGGTTTTTAAATTTGTAGCTTTTTGTCTTAATCAGTGAGCAATGAAGAAAGTATTGATTTTGTTTGCGCCTTAAAAATAGGCATTTAAAATTAAATTCTTTTTAATTTGAAAACCTACCAAATTTTACATATAAATCTTAATGCCATCCTAATTACATAAATTTGATTTTGAAGGGCTTTAAATTGTACTATATCAAATTGGAATCATAGCAATCTTTCCTTATAAAACAGAAGTATTGGTACTAATCTTCCTGCGGAAATTATCTACACGCCTGTTTTTTGAGTTGTTGCTAAAGTGCCTTAATTTTTATAATATTAGCATGCATTTTTTCCTCATAATAAAAAAAAGGTAAAAAAATTCTGCGTCTAATAAGCTCAAAGCCAAAAAGTGTCAAATTTCGATGTTTTCGAAGAATTGAAATTACTTTGGAAATAATTAACATTTATTAAAGTTCCTAGTCTCATTTCAAAGGTAAGTCTGCGTAATATTTTTTTACATTATTGAAATATTTTTACAATGTTTTCCCTAGATTCTGACCTAGGGTCAAAATTGGTGCAAAAAAGTCGCAAAATTTCAAAAATGAGTAAATACTTGCAAACATTTTTGAGAATAATTACTTATCATGAATATATTTTAGCAATTTTAGTAATATTTATAACAATATTATTGTTTTAATTTTTTTTAATCATTTGGTGAGTATAATTATTATTTGAATGTTTGCGAATTTTCTGCACAAGTTCGACCCCAGGGTAGAATCGAGAGAAAACATTCTGCATTTTTTAAAACAATTTAGACAAAAATACTATGGAGGCGTTTTTTTCAAATAGGCAAAAGCACTTTAAAAAATGTTAATTATTTCTACAGTTATTCCAATTTTTCGAAAACACCGGAATTTTGCGTTTTAAACAAAAATTTGATATTAAATGGTCATTTTGCCTTTATAATTTGCCTTTGTAATTGTATTACCTTTCGTTTTGTAAGTATTGGATTCAGTATTGGACTTTTAATACATATTCTCGAAAAAAGTGTTAGATTCAATAATTTTCAATACTTCATTTCCAAAAAGAATTATTTTTTCATTTTTATTTTTAATTGTCAATGCAATCTTTAGTAATCCTAGTTTATAAAATAATTTATAATATCCTGCTTCGTCTTGCAGATTTCTCACCATATTCATAAGAACCAGAATGTAACTAACAAGCCCATCTCCATGGTACTCCATCATCTTGGAATCAGCAACGACCATAATCTCGATGAAGTACTCTCGAGGAAGAGCCCTGCGTGTTCTCCAGCCGCCATAATTATCAAAATCAGCTTCGACAGACTGGTGACTCAAGTGCGAATCATTCTCGCTCGGGTAAGTTCTTTCTCGCCCCATCGAGTCGTATCTGCAACAAAAGTCGATTGCTGAGTCCCAGACGAAGAGAAACCCGTTTAAAATACCCTGGACACGTAAAAAAAACATGTCTCGGTTATTCCAATCCAATTAGTCCTCCCGGACGATGTTTTACTTCGTGTGCAACAACTGTACCAGATTCGCAAAGTCAAATGCTATTATCCAAGATAAATATAAATAAATGTCTGTAAAAAGTGGATTTCCTCCTACCGGCTCTGATTCCTGGGAGTGTCCTCGTTTTCAAAATCATCTAGGGACGTGTTCTTCCATAAGAGTCGGCGTTTCCGCCTCCGGTGCTGATCGCCAACGTATACTTTCCTTTCAGAACTGTCGTCAAAAGGCAGCGTAGGGTCACTTTCTGTATAATCTGCAAATGAATAAAGATTTTTTAAACAATGGCTATTTGAAGGGTTTGCCACTTTTGCATTTCACATTCAAAAGCTATATAGTTTAGAGGCTTTCCAATTTGGATAGGGAAAATGGAAAGGTTTAGGTAAATGAAAATGTTACGAAAAATGTGATTAAATTTAATTAAAAGGATTAAGCTCTTGATTTTAATGAAATGCTTCTGTCGTGGGAATTAAATTTTAATGAGAGAGTTGGAAGCTGTTGTGGGTTGCAATCCTGTTTCGATAGAGATGAGGAGAACTAGACGTCCTTAGTCAGTAGGTCAGTATGTCCTCGGTTTTTAGACTTCGCACTAAGTCGCCAATTTAACGTTTTTAGAGACATAAATCTATGTCGATCTCAATTAGGATTAGAATTTATTTCATGATGAAAGGTGACAAAAAGTCTATTTATTTCTCAAACCAGTCAATTGGCTTTGGAAGTTGACTAGAAGAAGCTTCTTTTTATCAAGCTTTTATTGCAGGTTTTGATATTGTAAAAGAAATTCTTAATGAATTGGATTGATTTATTTATTTGAATTAAAAACGACTATCTTTTAATTCTTATTTTGCTTGTTGTTCGTGGGACGTAAACGAGTTTGCTCGAGATAGATGTGCTGATTATTCTCTATGCCTGAATTCCGAACCGACCACTTTTAAATGACGTTTTGCTAACAAGGGACAAATTAAGGGATTAACAGGGCTGCCACAGCCTAATTTTCTTGAAAAAGGTTATCTATTTAAACCGAAGAAGTGAATAATTTCTAATCCAAAAAGTGACTGCAATTGACTAAAAGTGACTAATGTGCATTATCATTGCAACTAATGTTCTTTTGAATTCAAATGAGGTCAATTTTTTAAAACTTTAAGTGAATTGAAAATTTTTTTAAATCAAAGATATTTCACTGATTTCAGTAAAATTGAAGTCTATTTAGAAGAAACTAAGGGAATTTAAAAGAATTTGATCAAATTCCTAAGAATTAAAGGCGAGTTTAGAAGACTTCAGGATGAATTACAAAAAAAAAAACTAAAAAAAGCTAATTGAATTGAGTGAATTTAGAAGAATTCAAGTGCATTAAAAAATTCAAGAGAGTTCCAAGGTTCCAAATATTCCATTGATTTTCGTAAAATTAGAGTGCATTTATAAGAATTCAAGAGACTAGGATGAAATTCATAAGAATTTGAAAGAATATAATTGAAAAAAAATTTAAATAACAAAATTTTCATGAAACTAAGTAAAATGAGAGTAAACAGAACTCAAGGCGAATTCAATAGAATGTAAGTGAATTTATACAAATATAAAAAAATAGCGAATTAAATAAAATTCGAGTGAATTTAGAGAAATGTAAGGGGAATTAGAAAAATTCGACAAAATTCATAAAAATGCCAAAATAATGAAAAAATTCTTTGAGTTCATTAAATTTAGAGTGGACTGAAAACAATTCAAGGGACTTTGAAAGAATTTGATGAAATGCCTAAGAGTTCAAGGTGAGTTCAAAAAACTTCAGGGCGAATTACATAAAAAAAAACTACAAAAAAATCCATTGAATTTGAGTGAATTTAGAAGAATTCAAGGAAATTTAAGAGACTTTGAGGAAATTCATAAGAATTTAAAAGAATATAATTGAACAAAATTTTAAAAATAAAAAAGATTTCAGCAAATTTCAGGTGAATTGAAAAACAATTTTAAAAAAACAACGAATTAATTAAAATTCGAGTCAATTCAGAGAAATTTAAGGGAAATGATAAGAATTCGATGAAATTCATACAAATTCAAGCGGATTGAATATAATTAAAAAATATTTAATGAAAGCATTGAATTAATTTAATTTGAAATGAATTGAGAACAACTCAACGGACTTTAAACGAATTTGATCAAATGTCTAAGAATTCAAGGTGAATTTTAAAAACTTCAAGGTAAATAACAAAAAACGGTTTAAAAAATCCACTGAATTGAGTGAATTTATAATAAATCAAGTGAATTAAAAAATTCAAGAGAATTCTAAAGAATTCAAAATAATTCGAGATAAATGATGAATAATTCAGAGTGACTTACAAATGTATTCAAATGAATTGAAATTTTTTAAGAATCCAAAATATTCCATTTATTTCCATAAAATTGGAGTGAATTGAGAAGACTTCAAGGGAATTATAGAATTGGTGAATAACAATCTGATGAAATCCATGATAATTGATGGTGAATTAAAAAGTATTGAGGGTGAATTAAAAAAAATAATTGAAAATCAAAAGAAGCTCCATTAAATTGATTGGATTCCAAGAGAATTTCAAAGGAATTCAAAAGAGTTCAATGAAATTCAAATATTCTTGGGTTCTCTGTTTTAATTTATTGAAAGAAGTGACTATAGTGACTTTATTTTTAAAAAATGACTAAAACATTATCTGAGAAAAAAACTGACTCCAGTGACTCTGTAACAGCCCTGAGGATAAGTTCAGAGACTGCAGATTTGAAAATAATCCAGATGGTTCTCAGCAAAGGGCCTTTAAAGAGGTTATAACGAATTTTTAACATAATTTTCTGACAGAATAAAGTCTTTTTTGAAATTATTTTTAAACTTTATCTACTTGCTGAATCATAAATCTCAAAGAACTGCTAATGCAGGTAATTAATCACTCAATCTTTGCATACGTGTGGAAGCTTATTATTAATCAATTTGATATTGTAATACTGTCAAACGAATGAGGAATGAAAACAAGATAGGTAACTAAAAATAATGAAGTGGAATAGAGGGCAATAATGGAAAGAAAAGAAGAAAATAAAGATTCGGTCGATGGTGAAAAAGTAAAAAAAGAGTGGAGATTGGTATGCGAAATCCCCGGAAGACGCCAACCTGTCTCGACGAGATGATACACCTCGGGGCAAACATTGTCCCAAGTTCTGAGACCCAGCCGAAAGTGCCGGAGGCTGAGGGTGACGTAAGTGTCTGCAGTTTGTACCACCTGTTTATCTCTTCGTATTGGCCGTACAGATGTTCGATTGAGCACGTACGATTGAGTATAGACCTACAAGGAGGTATCTTTCGACCTCCATCATTAATTTCAGTAAGAATGCAAGTCGAGGTCGAGTAGGAATTAATCAATGACGCAATTCTAATGTGTGCCTTTGAAATCCCATGTTAAGGGAATCTTAATTAAACCAAACAGGTGCTGCTTTAGGGTTTCATAAAGGTTACTACGTGCCTGTCTAATTAACTATATGGCAGCAATAAAGTTAGCAAACGTGAAACCTCGTCATTTCTCAGTAATCTTGATACTAAACCTGTAATTTTATAGTAATATTGCTTCAGAAGTGACTACTGACTGTCAAAAAATTTACTTTCTGGATACTGTTATTGAAGTCTCAAGAATTAATCAATTAATGGGAGAATTTGAGAATCGTGCGTGTTGTAGTTTCGATTTTTTCCCTCAGTTATTAACATGACATACATTTCGTTAAAGAATTGCCCTTGTATGACAATGCCCTAAGTAAAATTATTTCCTCCCGCGGCCTATCAGATCTGAACTCGTCACTAAAGTTATTAACAAAATGGATAGGCTCAAACTCTTTTAATTGAGACCAAAGCCATTCTGCCATTTAGAGTTGACCTGAACCCTCACTTATATCAAAACACTCGAGATCTTTAAGAGATAGAAAAACACTTCTCCAGGATAAAACAAATTTATCAAACTTTTATAATAATTTTAAAAAACGACGAAAATAAGCCCGTCATTAATTGCTACGAATTTTTAAGGAGAAATATAATCGTTTTGCAGAAAAAATGGTTTAGATTAAATTATCTTATTTAATAAAAGGGCCTAGGGGGGTAAGCATGAAAAAGTTGCCCCGCACGTATCAAGTTCGTATTACCACCATAGATGGGCACTTATGTGAAATAACATTCCTCCAAAGGATAACCCAAAAATCTCATTTTGAGGGGAGTTATGGAGGGGCAAAGTAAAATAAAAAAAGTAATTTTTCTCGAAAACGACTAAACCGATTTTGATGATCAAGACAAGTTAGAAAAAAATTAAAATTTACAAAAGTGAAAAGTAGGGGTAAAAAATGTTTTAAAAACTTCCAATCTTTTTTAAGATTATGTTTTAGAGATACACCTCTATTTTTTTGAAAAAAATGCTTACATTGTCTACTTCAGCATATATTTTACACAAATTTTTCATAGAAGTATTTTATGGCTTTAAAAAATACCTGGCGCGGGGCGCCATACGTATATGCAGCGCTAGGGTGGTCCAAATTTATACCTTTAAAAATTCCTCTTTTGATTTTTAGTGATGACCCGTGCCCCCGGGCTTTTGAAATTTACAAGGTGTTTCAAATGGGAAAGCTCAACAGTAAAAAAGATGGAAAAAAGAAACACTTGTTATAAACTTTTTGTGAAATAAAGTATAGTGTAGTAACCTCTTAAGGAGTATTCAGGGAATTATTTCCACCCAATACATTTAAATTTTGACATCCCCAATCCCCTTTCATTGTGCCCGGAAAATGCAAAAAAAATGAAAAATATCAGTTTTCTATCAAATTCATGCAAACAATTTTTTCTCCCTAAAATCTTAAAATGTTATTATTTTCTGGAAAAAATGAGTCAAGTAAAGAATGTTGAGAGCAATATATTTTTAACCCTGCGCGGTCCCACTTGATCGAAAACGTCCACGTACGATTTTCAACGTGTTAAATCGCTTAAAAAAATTTCAAAAAATTTACGAATACTTTTGAATCCTTCTAGAATGTGAATCCATGATTGTTTAAGCACAAAACTTATTACATTTGTTGTTATGAATTGGTATTTTGAGCGAAAACAGAAAGAAAAATGTTGGCCTAAATATCATCATTTAAAAAATGAGTTATAATTTAAAAAATTACCATGGATTATTATCGCGGATAACCTAATATTCAAGAAAAACTGCGCTTTGATTGTTTTTGCTGAAAAAGGAGAATTAATGAAGCGTTTCGAAAATGCATAATTTCAAGGGGTGGGAAATCGAGGATTTTTATCAAAAATAATATTGCCGATGATTTTTACTGCAAAAATAATATTATTTTTATACAAAAAAAAAGAGATTTTGAATGAAAACTAACACTAAAAGTTTGAAAAAGAAATAAATAAATCGAGAAAAAAAACTAAACAGCAACTTTTACCCACACGACGGTCGCACTGGTTCGTTTTCGTCTCGCTAAAAAGTTTATACGGCGCCGGCCGCAGTTAGGCAACTGACTGGCTGAGGGTTGCCCGACTGCGCGTGCAGGTACTGCGCACCTGTACTAAGTTTTTTTCGGAGGGGGTGCCACGCTAGGAATTTCAGAATAAAATTTCGCTTGGGACGAAAACGACCCAGTGCGACCGCGCAGGGTTAAAGGATATTTGGTCATTATTTAAACATTTTTTATTTGTTTAAACAATTTTTCCCGTGTAAAGCGAGAAAAGTTATTACTTTCTAGGATTAATGACACAATTAATGGATGTTCAGAGTAAACTTTTTTTCTAAAGGATATTTAGCAATTTTTCAAACAGTTTTCATTTGTTTAAACAATTTTTTTCTCTGTAAATCGTGATAAGTTATTCTTTTCCGCAATTAATGACACACTCAACGAATGTTGAGAGTAATATTTTTTTGCCTAAAATATTTTGCAATTATTTTAACAACCAATAATAATTCACTTGCATCTGTTCATAGGGAAGGTGGAGAAAAGTCTAGATTTTTCCAATCTCTTACACTATGTCGCTTAATATTCAGTATACGTTCTGAGATAAGGAAATACTGAATACTAAGCGACATAGTGTAAGAGATTCGAAAGATCTAGACTTTTCTCCGCCTTCCCTATGAACAGGCGCAAATGAATGATTATTAGTTGTTTAAATAATTGCAAAATATCTAAAGCAAAAAAATATTTCTCTTCAACATTCGTTAATTGTGTCATCAATTGCAGAAACAGAAAATACTGCATAGGATTTACAGAGAAAAAATTGTCTAAACAAATTAAAATTGTTTAAAAAATGGCTAAAATATCCTTTAGGAAAAAAAATACTCACAACATCCGTTAATTATGTTATTAATTCCATAAAATAATAACTTTTAAGATTTTAGGAAGAACAAATTGTTTAAACAAATAAAAATTGTTTAAATAATTAACACAAACAAGAACTACTACTCTTTACATTCATCAAATTTGTATAATTTATCCTGAAAGATAATAACTTTTCACGATTTACAGAGGGAAAAAATTGTTTAAACAAATAATAATTGTCTAAACAATTTAAAATTATTTAAAAAGTACTTGGACACTCGTCACTTATAAATAAAAACAATTCATCTTGAAAAAATTCCACAAAATATCGTCTTTAGGATGAATTTGACAGAAAACTGCTATTTTGCATTTTTTGGGGCATTTTCCGGGCACGATAAAAGAGGATTTGGTATGTCAAAATTGAAAGTTATCGGGTGGTGATCATCCCCTGCATACTTCTTAAGAGGTGAATATACTTCAATTCACAAAAAGTTTATAACAAGTGCCCCTTTTTCCCCCCTTTGTTTTAAATCGAGATTTTCCCATTTAAAACCCTATGTTAATTTAAAAAAACCGGGGAAACGGGTTAAAGTTGAAAAAATATACGTAATTTCTTTTTACGGAAAACGAACAAAGGGGTTATCTCCAAAAATTGAAAGTCGAATTTTTACAGGTATAAATTTGGAACATCCTAGCGCTACATATACGCACTGTGCCCCGTGCCAGATTTTTTTTTTTAAGCCATGAAGTACCCTAGGAAAAATTTGGGTAAAATATATGTTTAAGTAGACAATACAAGCATTTTTTCAAAAAAATTGGAGGTTTATCTATAAAAGATAACCTCAAAAAAAAAAGATTTGGAAACTTTTAAAACATTTGTTACCCCTACTTTTCATTTTTTTAAATTAAACATTTTTTCTAACTAGGCTTATGGGTGACTATAACATACATTTCGATCATCAAAATAGGTTCAGCTATTTTCGAGAAAAATGACCCCTAGGCCCTTTTTTGGATCTATGTTTTTTTAGCTTCAGTTCTAGTTACAAGCTGAAATTATTATTTAATCCAAACCACTAATAGCTGATTTTATTCTTCGAAAGGTTATGTAAAAATCTATTTGGCTAGTTTTTATT
>CAKNWT010280425.1:0-16542 GCA_932066315.1 Andricus coriarius | reverse complement strand
TTGAAGCTTTTTCGGGTTTCAATCGTGTGCAAATCTACGAATCTCGCACGTAGTTTTGCAGACGATTAAAACCCCAAAAAGCTTTAAATATTAAATTTATCATAATGAATCATCGTGAAAACATTAAATCTATTATGAAAGACTTATAATAATAATAAATTGTATCATCCTTGCAGTTTGATTATTATTTCTTCACCTACGTCAAAATAGCACAAATGATAGTAATTCACGAGAAGGCGAACCATGTTGAAAACAGTTTATGGCTTCTTGATACTATTATCAGCTGAAAAAATATATGTATTATTTTCAACAATTCCACTCACAAGGGGGGTTAGATTGGTGTCCGACTCCGATTTTTTTTATACTTTGCAGGTGAAAAGAGGACCCCAGACTATAAAAAAAAATTAATATTTTGGACAAACGTTCACATTTAGGGGTTGAAATCACCCTTTCTACATTTTTGAGTCTTTTAGCTTTTCAAGAGGTAACATGGTTTTTTGTTTATTGCTTTCACACAAAATTGTTCTAATTGATGCTTTATTACAATATTAGCTTGTGTTGTAAAAACACTTACCCTATACAGTATCATCATTAGGAAAATCTACCCCTAGAATGCTTCGTCATATGACATATATGTATTCTAAGATTTTGGACTTTGTTGCTGCAAACATCTTATTTTGATATTAAATTCTATTAAGAATCATCAGTGTTATTGTAATCACCCCTAAATCACGTGTTGTCCACCCCTGTAACATAACTAATTTTTTGTTAAGGATGTCACTTATTCTTATATTAAGAAATCCTTGTTATGTAAACACGATATGTGTAAGGGTAAGGGTATGTGTGTGCAATTTTTCAACGGAAATATGTACATGCCTGAACCTAAATGGAAATTCTTTAAACAGTTCTGTTATATGTTTCATCAATAAAATTGCCTGCTGAACTACACGTAAAAAGTTTTGTAGGGGTAGCTTTTACATCACAAGGGTTTATTAATAGAAGAACAAGTGACATCGTTAACAAAAAATTAGTTATATTATTATTGATTGTCCAAACCAAATATTTTAATCCTTTACTTAGAGAAATGTTATATTAATAAATATACTTCTTATTCATTGGTAATATTATAGGGATGGATGACACGTAATTTAGAGGTTATTTAGGATAACACTGATGGTTCCTAATAGAATTTAATATCAAAACAAGAGTTTTGCAGCAACAAGGTCCAAAATCTTAAACTACATATATGTCATAAAGCAAAGCATTCTAGGGGTATATTTTCTAAATGATGATACTCTAGACGGTAAGTGTTTTTACAACTCACGCTAATATTGTAATACTGCATCAATCAGAAAAATCTTGTGTAAAAACAATGAACAAAAAACAATGTTACCTCTTAAAACACTAAGAGACTCGAAAATTTTGGAGGGGTGATTTCAACCCCTGAATGTGAACGCTTACCCAAAATTTTTATTTTTTTCATAGTCTGAGATCCTCTTTTCCCCTGCAAAGTCACAAAAAATCGGCGTTGGACACCGACCTAACACCCCTTGTCAGAGAATGTTCGGAAATAATTACATTTTTAGTAGAAACAGAGAATTCTCTACAAGAGTTATGATCCTGATTTCAAACTAAATTTTTTCGAAAACAAATCAAAATCTAGGTCTGATAAAATGAATCTTTTCAAAGAATTGAAATTCTGACTTAGAGTGGAGAATTTTCCAAAAGTATTGCAGTTTTTACTTGGAATGGTGAAAAATTCCTTCTTATCACGTTCAGGTTAGAATATGTCGAAATGTTTACGTGATCGAGCCATTCTGTTGCCAAATTTGAATTCAGTGTCTAAAATTTCTTGGGAAGTGACTAATTTGGTTCTTGCGTCTGAGAAACGTAGGCCTGTGATAATTTTATAAAATAGCGATAAAATAAAACTATGCCCAGGAACCTCCAAGCTGCGTCCAAAATTGCAAGTTCCATCGAGATGAATATTGCATTATTATTAATGCTTAAAATTAATGTTCCATAAATTTCTTGGGATTATAGAAATGTCCATGACAATCCTTATGGTGAAAAAATATATAATAAAAACTGTATAATTTGAAATGCAAGTCATTTTGTTGATCCAACATCATCATATATGTTAAACTTGGATGAATTTGCAGACTAGTCCGCCTCGCATTTTATTTATTTATTATAGAAAATATTTTAAGAATAAACTGAACGCGGTTGAAGCTTAGTGCAATGCAAAATTCACATTTAGGAGAGTTCACAAATTAAGCTTTCTCTAATAGGATTTGAAACATGAAATTTCGATAAAATTATAGAAGAATGTGACCCTAAAAATGGAAAAAATAATGTAACGTGCCTACCGATACCAGCAGATTACTTCATTCATTGACTGAACTAGATGGTAGCCAAAAATTGGAATTTTATTTTTTTCTGAAAAGATACGAAGTTGTTCATGTTGAATCAAGCGCAGACGAGCTTGATGAAGCTCAGAAGCAGTGATATGAGGTGATGATACCATAGGACGAAGTCTGACGGCGTTGTAAAATCGAAAACACAAGGCAGTGACACGAAGAAGTTTATCCATGGACGAATATAGGCAAAATAAGTACCAGTGTTGCTTCTCAGGAACCACGAGATTGACCGTGACCGGTTCCTCCATGTCAACAGAGCGGTCATATGGTTCCAAGGGACCAGATGGACAGTCTTTTAGCTTGGGCAGCCATTCTGGCCCGTTCAACCAGAGAGAGAAAGATGATAGCTCACGAGCAGAGACACCACGCGATGCGGAATCAGTTTGATTGTCCTTGCCCGGAACATAGTACCACACAGCTGAAGCAAGAGTGCTTTGAATTTCCGATACTCGATTCGCGATATACGTCTTACGTTTCAAAGGTGAATCTGCAATCCAAGCCAAAGCAGTTGTTGAATCGGACCACATGTAGAGTGGAGCATCAAGTTTTAGAATACTTTGAATATATGCAAGAGAGAATGATCTTTGTGACCACAATTATAGGTGATAACCATCCATGTGGATCAAATAGTTGCGCAGATCGAGTGGCAACGAGACGTTTAGTGATGACATCATTGATAGGAGTCAGCTCGATCTTGAAGATAAAACAGTCGCTCTCGGGCTGCCAGATTAACCCGAACATCGACACTGAAGTCTCAGAATGCCACGAAGGATCTTGTGATAAAGCCTGAAGTTCGACAGGGATTTGTTTCAGAAGCTCAGGACAATTCGTAGTCCACTTTCAGAGTGGAAAGCCGCCCGCGTTGAAGAGCTCAGGAAATTTATCGTAAAATTTGGCGGCGTCCTCTAAATTGTCAGCCCCTGACGACACATGATCCACGTAAACACTGTGTTTAATGACTTCAGCAGCTAGAGGAAACTGATATCCCTCATCAAGTCCGAGCTGCTGTACAGTACGAACAGTCAAACATGGAGCACGTGTCAGACCATACGTGACAGTTGTAAGTCGATAAATCTGAACAGGCTCGGCAGGAGTCGTACGCATAGAATTCGTTGTAGATCCTGGTCATCTTCATGGACAAGAATCTGGCGTTACATCTTCTCGACATCTACTGAAATACAATTGGATGTCGACGCCATTGAAGTAGGACATCTGAAATGTTTAGTTTAAATTTAGGACCCGCAGTTTCGAGAGCCGTTGAGAACCACTCGGAGCTTGGTTGTGAGAGTTGAGTCTCGCCACACTCCATGATGTGGAAGAAAAAATGACCTTGAATCATTTCCTAGATCAGAAGACTCTTTAACAGAAACCATATGCTGAAGCCTTTTGTACTCCTCCATGAAATCAGAGTAGGCATCCGGAAATCGAGAATCCCCTTTGAAACGTTGTTCATTGTGAAGTAACAACCTAAGAGCTGAAGAGTATGAATCTCCTAGCTTTGTAACAGCATTCTAAGTTGGAAGACGAACGACGTATCTTCCTTCTTTTGTCATAGAGTGAGTCTCTAGGAAATGCTGTTCACAAGCTTCCTCTTCTGGAGTCCTAAGAGGTTTTGTTCGGACTACTTCATTATCTTCCCAAAATTTTTTTAGGTTAAAATACAATTCATTAACTCTACAGCAGTTAAATGTGCTGACTGAAGAATTATAAATTGGCGACTCTTCTCTCGTTGGTGCACACAGTATTCAGCCTAAAACAGTTTTCTGAGCAACAGGAGCAGAAAGGTGACTTTTTCGAAGGCCTGACTCAATAAAAATTGAATATAATTCAACACCTAAGATCATATCAATTAGATGATTTCCATAGAACTTTAGATCTGCCAACTGAAGGTCTGGAAGGTGAGGCCAATCGTCAATTTGAAATTTACCTTTTTGACGTCTTGCCACCAATTTCGGAAGATCAAGAGCTTTAAATTTGAGCCTAAAATCTGTCGGAAAGTGAGGTTTAATTTCGACACAAATAGATCCTCGTAAAGTTCCTGATTTAGTTTCACTGACGCCTAACTAACATATGGAACCTTTAGTCCGAGGCAGCTGCAATCGTTGCACGAACAATTTTGAAATAATTGAGATCTCAGAACCTTGATTAAGAAATGATCGAACATAGAGAGTTTGGCCGGAAGGCGCCGTCACAAAGACCATCTCAGTGGTCAACAACACCGATGTTGCTTCATTCAAGGAAACCTGCATGAGTGAAACAGCATGAGAGTTATCCTGCGAAGTTAGAGCAGTAGATGAAGCTGGAAAATGTTGAGTTTTAACTAAGAGTGATTCATAAAGAATTTTTTGATGCTATCCTTGACACAATTGACCAACATTTTTTGAGGCGCAGTTTTTGTTCATGTAAGATCCAAGGCAATTGTTTCATAATCTTCTTTGATACACGAATTCCTGCGTTTGGGCCACGGGTTCAGCTCGAAATTATGGACATGACATCAAAAAATGTTGTTCTCTGCACATGAAACATTTTCTATCCTGAGGCGATTTTCTTGGTTGTTCCGTGGCTGCATTGACGTTAGCAGTCCTTGATTGCGATGATTTATGTTGCCCCTTAAACTTACGTTTCTGATGTTCAGACTTTGTTGATGATTGCAATGATGCCTGCTTACAGCAGCCTGTTGTTGATTCAACAGCTTCAAAAGCACGAAGGCGCTTTTTAAGAAACGTTTGAAGTTCCTTAAATGTCGGAGGTTCTATTAAAATCCTGATCGATGTTTCCCAATCCCGAAGAGATTAATGATCGAGCCGTTCGACGGTGAGATATACAAGAATTGATGAATATTCGCTCACCGGTTCATTTAGGGAGTCCAGTGCCTCCACGTAATCAATAGTTGAATTATAAAGTTCTCGCAACGCGCTTGTTGATTCCACTTTCATTGGCTGAAGTGAAAATAGACCGGATAAATGAGAATGTACTAAGAAACGTTTGTTTTCATATCTATCTTCCAGTCATTCACAACAGCGAGTATAATTCTCATTTGTTACGGAAATGTGACGAACGAGTTGCGCAGCGTTCCCTGAAAGATGTGTCTTTAAATGATGAAGCTTTTCTACTGAAGTCAACGCCGCCTTGGAGTGAAGAATTGACTTAAAAAGTTCAACGAAATTTGACCATTCTGTATGTACGCCAGAGAATTTCCGTAATTCGATTTTTGGCATTGAACGCGATGATGAGAAAATCGGCACCACAGAGATATTCGACGCTCCTGCCTGAGTAGCTGGAAGGTTTTCAATTACATCTCAAAAGTTTCCTTTTGCTGTCACGTAAGCTTCCTCAGTTTCACTAAAAAAGTGCAAAGTGAAATACTCGCTAGTTTTATTTTGATCGCGGAATTTTATTAATTCCAGATGCTGTTGTACGAACCGCATCCAGTCCTTCTCTAACGCTTCCAATCGTGATATTAATGACCCCTTTGTTGGTTCCTTTACTGATGCCGCATTCGCAAACGAATTGTTAATTTGATTACACAGCTCAGTTTGTTCTAAAAAGAAATTGTCGAACGACATTGTAACAGAAGACGCAAAAGAAGATAATGTAATTAAATCCCGAAAGACAAATTCATTATTGTCGTTTTGATTAATTAAAATCGTTCGCCTGAAAATAATTTTGCTGATTTGCAACGACCTATGAATTATGAATATTTTTGACAATTGTTGTGCATGTGTATTAACATAAGAATGTCAACAACAACCGAACGATAGGCACATGCAATTTAATGTGTACTTTCACGCGTGAACTCGCGAGCCCGAATTGATATCATAATTGTAATTACAAAAGTCCATTATTAATTCCAAACCTTTTATCGATAGGCATTTTCCAATAACCTTTCCTTGTAATTATTTGTCCAGTCATATCACCTGACAATGCTGATAGTATTGCCTGTCTTCGATTCACTGACACAGAGTTACAAAGTCAAAAAGTCACAAAGTTACCCAGTCTGAATGCTACAAAGTCACAAGTCACTTAGTAATTTTTTAATCACCCACGCACTTTTAGAACTGCACTTATTGTACCAAAGACGCTGCCACAGGCTATCAAACGACGATTTACTGAATCAAAAATGTACTATATGGTCGTAGGACCAATGTTTTGACCGAAATTAAAGCAATTGACTGTATTGGAATTCTTCATCCTTTTTCTGATGGATAGTACTGCACTGGGTTACAGAAAAGAATTTTCGACAATTTATTTCATCAAGGCTGACGCCAAAAAGCGCGATCATTTATTAATTAAAAGAAATAAATTACAAGTGGTTAAAATTACTAATTTTGCTGCCAGCAACAGGCGAACTGTACTAAATGGTAGCCGAAAATTGGAAAACGATAGTGAAAGTGTGTTGATCTCTGAATTTATGTATGAGTAATCGAAACAAGACGTGTGCATGTAAATAAGAATATAATGACCAAAGACCGGCTGAGGAAATTAATATTTTGACGTCGCAGCTGATTGAACAAGAATTCAGCAATTAAATTAGAAGTACATAAAACAAAATAGAATTAATAAAAACAAGCAAAATAGCATGTAAATCTCCAACACCAATATTAAAATTAAATATTTCTATGTCTGAAAACGTTAACACTATTTTTCAAAGAAGACATTCTTTTAGGGAATATTTATATAATTAATGGTTATTAAAATCATTATTTGTCTTAAATTTTTGAGATAAAAAAATTAACGATCTGATGCTTTGAACGACGACAACATTAGGATATTATTTATTTATTCTGATTTTTTGTTTAATCAAGAGCGTTATTTCTCTGAAGCATAAAAGTTATTTTGTATGTAATTTTTTTATCACAAGTAGATAAATGACACTAATTACTAGCGAAATGCGTAGGTGGTATATGTCCTATTACTGCCTGATAGATGAGTTTAGTTCCTGGAATTGTAATAAACAAGCGGTCGTTGTTCCACATAAGTGGGTTTGCAGGACTATAAAGCGCGAAAGGTGTTTTGTTTTCATAGTGAAGATTTCCTAGCTGCAGTATGATTTCACGTGGAGGATGTTCAGCAGCATCACGATGGGGGGGAATTTCCCACCTTGTTTGTAGCAAATCAGAACGACGTGAATCTTCCTCGTTAGGCCAGAAATGTATGAAAATCTCATAGCCGGGAAAATTCTCCGGGTTTGTCCGAATTCCTATCCATTCGGGAGTCGGGCGGCCGCGATGGAGTTCACCATAAAACCAAATATGATCCGCCATTTTCACCATAGCGGTATTCTGTGAGGCAGCACCTAATTTAATATAAAAAATGACCTTTAGGACATTCTTGTACTCTAATAACCAAATTGATTCACCAATTTTGATCAATCAAGAATTTCTCGAATTATGTAACTCGAATTCAACTCGTGATGTGACCTAGGAATGATGTAGCAAAAATCTGAAAAGTATACGACGCAATGTTTAAAATCTTGTGTTGAATTAGAGCTGAGCAAACTTTCGAAATATTCATGCGTACCTAAGATATGAGAAAGAATGTCTCCACATGTCTGACTCGGGTTTGGAAATTGTTTGCCATGCCTCAGAAAAGCGTACAACTCTTTTAAAGGTTTTTAGTAATAGTTTAGAAATGCGTAAAGATATTTCAAGTTTTCTTGACTTCCGTTAAATATATGATTTTCAGAAAAACATTTAGTGAATTTCAGATTTTTGCTGCAACATTTTGGTTCATCACACGGATCGAATAACACGAATTCTTAAAAATCCTTAGTTAGAAAAAAATTCTTACGCCATATAGCCTTTTTAAAGATCAGAACTAGCTCCACTAAAGAGCTTTAAACACTTTTTTGAGATATTGTAAATTGCGGTTTATAATTGAGCCAGATTTTCAAGCTTTTAAAATAAAACTTATTTAAATTAGAAGCATTTAATTCAGTGGCACAATTATTAAAACAGATTTCGAAGATTAATCAAGAATTACAAAATTGTATTTAGTGAGTTTGAAAATAACAATACTTCTTAATAACTCTTTATTTTGCATTTTAAAGAAATGAAATATTTTACAATCTTTGTGGGGAATTAACTCAAATTGGATGCTTTCAAATCTACATTTTTTTATGCAATATTTGTTATGAATAATAATTAGCAGAATATTTTATACTTACAATTAATATGCAGAAAGCCCATAAAACCGAGGAGTAGAGCAGCAGAAGTAATGTTCATTTTCTTCTAATTTTCACAATGACAGTGAAATAAAAGAGTAAACTGATTTCTAAAGAACTTCTAGTGATAAAGGGCACGCTAAATGAGGGATATTTATACCAACTTTAATAACATCTATCTGACACGTTTTACTTATCTCAGACCTCCAGACTTCCTCTATTTGCTATATTCAATGCCTTGTGGCACCTTCAAAATAACTAAAGATAATAATATGTGTAAAAACATAAATTTCTATCATTTTCCTCGTCTTTTTCTATTTCACGTATCAAAATCTAAACAATGATAAGAAAATGTATATGCGCCTTTGAAAGTTTTCATCTCATTTTGGTAGAATATTGCTAAAGGTTGATTTTTTAAATGTATATATTGTATTCCAAAATATTTAAAAAAAATTAGCTTCATATTTTTAATTCAAAATAACAGTTTTTTAATGTGATAGACTCACACATTTTCTGGGTATTTTCAAAAATGTTTTGAACGTTTTTATTTTCTCGTGTATTTCTGAAAGAAAATAATAAAGTTGCTTGTTTTTAGACAAAACAGATTCTATAATATATGGGAATAGTGATAAGACAGAAATGATCAGTCAAAGAAGAGAGTTGTGTAACATGTTTAACTTTATTAAAACAGTAAGAAAGTAATTATGACACTTGTAAACAGTCTACGTGCCCTTCGCCAGAGTTACGTATTTAAAAATATTTGCTGTCAAATGCTGAAATATTATCATGTAATCACACACCTAATTTTTTTTGCCTTGATTTATTTATGCCTTATGTCTGGGTTTGCCACAAATCTTTATTATTAATATTATCTATTCATGACATCTATATTTCTTACGCAAGCTACGCTTTGATCTCAGGAAAATGATTTCACAAATAAATTTGAAATATTTGAAAAGTAATCTTAATTCCTAGAAGCAAGACTTTGTAAACAAAAAAAGAATAACTCTGTCCCGAGGATTTTAAAACAAATGTTTCAGCTTTTTATGATGGATTTGAAACGTATTCATCAAATATAAGTGATAAATATCACAGTTCCCATCAAATAGAACGCAAACATTATGATATAAAAAAATTTCCTTCGAAAATTCAAAATTTAAAGCTTTTTCGGGTTTTAATCGTGTGCAAAACTGAGAATCTTGCACGTAGTTTTGCACACGATTAAAACCCCAAAAAGCTTTGAATTTTAAATTTATCATAATGAATCATCGTGAAAGTATTAAATCTATTATTAAAGACATAATAATAATAAATTGTATCATCCTTGCAGTTTGATTATTATTTCTTCACCTACGTGAAAATCGCATAAATAATAGTAATTCACGAGAAGGCGAACCTAGTTAAACACAATTTATGGCTGAATTATACTTTTATCAGCTGAAAAAATATATGCATTATTTTGGACAATTCCAGTCGGAGAATTTTCGGAAAGAATTAAATTTTTACTGGAAACAGAGAATTCTCTGCAAGACTTATGATCGTGATTTCAAACCAAATTTTTTCGAACACAAATCATAATTCAGGTCTGATAAAAGACATTTTTCCAAAGAATAAAAATTCTGACGTGATGGGGCCATTCTGTTGCCAAATTTGAATTTAGGGTCAAAAATTGTGTAAGAAGTGACTACTTTGGTTATTGTGTCTGAATAACGAAGATCTGTGGTAATTTTATAAAAAATCGATGAAATAAGGCTATGCCCAGAAGCCTACAAGCTGCGTCCAAAATTTCAATTTTAATTGAGATGACTACTGCATTATTATCAATGCTTAAAATTGATTTTTCATAACTTTCTTGAGATTATAGAAGTGTCAATGACAATCCTTATGGTGAGAAAGTTTATAATAAAAATTATATAATTTGAAATACAAGTCATTTTGTTGATAGAACATCATCATAGATGTTAAACTTTGATGAATTTGCTGGCTAATCTGCCTCGCATCGTATTTATTTAATATACTATTTTAAGATCAAACTCAACGCGGTAGAATCATGGTGCAAAGCCAAATTCCCGAAATTCCCATTAGGGAGAGTCTACAAATCAAGTTTTCTCTAATATGCTTTGAAACATGAAATTCTGATAAAATTATAGCAGAATGTGACCCTCGATACGGAAATAAATAATGTAACCTGCCTATCGATACCAGCAAATCACTTCATTCATGGACAAAACTAAACTTAAATAAAGAATTTTATTTTTGTTTCAGGCAGTTGTTCACCTTATGAAATAGATATTTCGTTTTTTTTAATGAAAATTTCGTGTCTATAAATTAAAAATATATTGGTGACAAACTGCAGGCAACGCGACAAATACAATTTTAATGCTTACTGAGGGCGCAGAAATTCAGATTTCTCACACAAAGAAACAGCTATAATAAAACATCAATTTCCGTTATCTTCAGAATTTACCGAAGACGGTCACATTTTTTTCCGTGAAGAGCTCAAGAGTAGGGTGGTCCAAATTTATTTTTCTCGAATTTCCGCGCCTTCATCGACCACCTTCACCAAAATTTCTTGAATTTGCAAACAAATAAATGCGTATTCTTTCGGTTAAATGATATCTAGAGGTTACTTGAAGCCCATGGAGTATCAACCGAATTTTCCATTAGAAAAAAAAATTTCTTTGTAAAATTGGTTCAGAATCCTCCATATATTAATATTGACGGTTCTATATCAAATTTACAAAGCCGTCTTTTCCATTTATGGGAAATACGTGTTAAACTTTATTCTACGCAGTAAAGATGTGAAAAAATGAAGAAATAACTACTTTCTGAGTGTAAAGGAGGAAAGACAAAATTGCCGTTCTCAAGTTTATTATCTGTGATACATCTTAAAATCCTACATTATACGACAAAATCCGGACACTGTTGTAGGAACTTTTCGGCTCTGTGAAATCAATTGTATTCTTAGATCCATCAAGAGAAACTTTATGTTAAAATTTGAGATAGTGTCGTGTCACAAATCAGACAAATTTAGAAACAGAAGTTGTATAAAACGTTTTACTTCAAAAAAGCTATTATTTATTAAACCATAATTTTAAAATAAATTGGATAGTAGAGTAAGTAAGAGAAAATGCAATTGCAAAAACTGTTGTTAAAATCATTATTATTTGTATCACAAGTAGTTTAATATCACTCATTACTAGCGAAATGCGAAGTTGGTATGAGTACTATTACTGCTTGATAGATAAGCGTAGATCCTGGAATTGTGATAAACAAGCGGTCGCGGTCCAACATAGGTGGCATTGCAGGATCGTAAAGCACGAAAGGTTCGTTGCTTTCATAGTGATTATTGATTAGCTGCAGTATGACTTTACGTGGAGGATGGGCAGCAGCATCACGATTGGGGGGAACTTCCCACCTTGTTAATAGCAAATCAGAACGACGTGCATAATTAAAGAAAGGCCGAAAACGTATGAAAATCTCATATCCTTCGAAATTCTCCGGGTTTGTCCGAGGTTCCATCCAATCGGGAATCAGTCGGTTGAGGTGGAGTGCACCATAAAACCAAATATGATCCAACATTTGCACCATAGCAATATCCTCTGAGGCAGCACCTAATATTATATAAAATATGACCTTAGGGCATTTTTTACACTAATGAGCAAAAGATTGAACAATTTTGAAGGTCCATCAAACTAGCACCTCCACAATCAAAATTCCCAAATTTCATTGTATCAGAATTTTGGGCTTTTTTTGGGCTGTATTACCGATTTTTGGGCTCCACTTCTTTCATGAAAACTCCAATTCGGAGTGGAGGAGCTGACTTGACTCAAGCCAGCACCTCCACTATATAAAAATTTAGAGGACTCATAAATCAATCACAACAGAATTTTGGGCTTTTTTGGGCTCTTGAACGCGCCAACAATCAATTTCCAAAAACCACTCCTACTGAAAATGAAACTACCCCCTATGTACAAACCACCCCTTTGCGAAAAATTAAATCTGCAAAAAACAAAGTGCATCAGAATTTTGGGCTTGTTTTGGGCTCTCGAATGCACCAAACAAATTTTTCAAAAACCACCTGAATGTACAAAAAACCAACCCCTTAGTAAAAACTCAAACTTGGAAAATACCAAACAGAAAGTAGTGTTGGGCTTTTCTCAGGCTCTCGAATGCAAGAATTCAACTGTAAGGGTTGGATCGCAAAAATTATTGTTGGAATTTTTGAGTAGCCCAAAAATCAGAGACTCTGTAAAATTCTGAAAAAGATCATTTTTTGACAAAGTCATATCTACATGGTGACAAGGGGCTGCTTTTCAACTTTAAGGACTGGAGTCCCAAAATTGGTGTTGATATTTTTAAAGAGCCCAAAAATGAGAGACTCTATTTACACTGTAAACTTCTGAAAAAGATTGTTTTTTGACAAAGTCATATTATATTGATGTCAAGGGGTTGTATTTTAACGTTAAGGGTTGGAGCCCACAAATTTTTTAAATTAGAAAGATTTGATTCAGTTGCACAATTATTACAACAGGCCTCGAATATTGATTAAGAATTACATAACTTTATTGAGTTTGCTCAGGTTATTTTGCATTTCAAAGAATTGAAATATGTTACAATCATTATGGTGGGAAAACTCAAATTTGATGTTTTCAAATCTGCGTGTTTTTCATGTAGTATTTGTTATAAATAATAATTAGTAGACTTTTTTATACTTACAATCAACATGTAGAAAGCCCACAAAAGCAAGGAGTAGAGTAGCAGAAGTAATGTTCATTTTTTCTAATTGTCACAATGACAGAAAAATAAAAATGTAAACTGATTTCTGAAGAATTGCTTGTGAAGAGGGGCTTGTTAAATGAAAAACATTTACACTAACTTTTACAACATCTATCTGATACGTTTTACTTATCTCGGGCCTCGAGATTTCGTTTATGTGCTATATTCAATGCCTTTGGCGCCTTCAAAATAACTAAAGATAACAATATGTGTAAAAACATAAATTGATATCATTTTTCTGTTCTTTTTCGATTTTATATATAAAAATATAAACAATTGTAAGAAAATATATATGCAACTTTTAACATTTTCATCTCATTTTGGTAGATTATTGCTGAGGGTTGTTTTTTTAAATGCATAATGAGCTTTATATTTTTGATTCAAAGTAACAGTTTTTGTTTAATACGATAGACTCGCACATTTTTTAAGCATTTTCAAAAATGTTTTCAACTTTTTTATCTTCCCGTGCATTTCTTAAAGACGATAATAAAGCTGCTTATTTTTAGACAAACAGACTGTATTATATATGGATATAATGATAAAACAGAAATAATCAGTCAAAGGAAAGGATTGTGTAAGATTTTTAGCATTATTGAAACAGTAAGAAGGTAATTATAAAACTTGTAAACAGTCTAAGTCACCTCTGCCAGAGTTACGTGTTTAAAAATATTTGCTTTAAAATGCTGAAATATAATCATGTTCTCTCACACCTAATCTATTTTACCTTGCTTTATTGTTTGTTTCTGAGTTTGCCGCAAGTCTTTATTATTGATATTATTTATTCATGATATCTATATTTCGGACGCAAGCTATGCTTTGATGTAAGGAAAAAAATTTTTAAAATAAATGTAAAATATGTGAAAAGCAATCTTAATTCCCAAACTCAAAGCTTTGTAATAAAAAAAAGAATACCTCGGTCCCGACTAATTTATGTATTCTTTTCTTTTACATTCAAGACGCGTTAATGACAATAAACAGAGATTGAATTTGAAACGAATCTTATTTTAGTGTCTGACTTAAGATTTAAAGAATAGTTTACAATGATATAATATTTCGTAAAATATCGAATAAGATTTTTATTTAGCTAAGTCTTAGGTAGGCTAATGCTCATTTTTGAAAATAAATCCGAGCGACAGGCGATAAAAAATTTGACTAAACCGCTCCAGTTAATAATGTTATAGATAAGATTCATTATGAATATGAATTTTATTATCCATCAAATTCATCATTATTTCTTCACCTATATTAAAATCGCGCAAATTATAGTAATTCACGAGAAGGCGAACCCAGTTGAAAACAGTTTATGGCTTCTTGATACCATTTTCAGCTGACAAAATGTATGCATTGTTTTGAAAATTTCTACTCGAAGAATTTTCGGGAAGAATTACATTTTTACTGAAAACAGTGAACTCAATACTAGTTATAATCCTGATTTAAAACCAAATTTTTTCGAAACGAATTACAATTCAGATCTGGTACAAGAAATTTTTCCAAAGAATTGAAATTCTGACTTCGAGTGGAGAATTTTCCAAGATGACCACTGCATTGTTATTAGTGTTTGAAATTAATTTTTTATTACTTTTTCGAGATTACAGTAGTGTCAATGAAAATTGGAATTAAAAAAAGTTTATAATTAAAACGGTATAGTTTAAAATGCAAGTCATTTTGTTGATCCAACGTTATCATGGATGTTAAACTTTCGTGAATTTGCTGACTAACATGCCTCTCATCCACACCTTCCCCATGATTGGAATTGTTAGCGTTTTTACACAATAAGCTCTGCACAATCTTTTTCAGAGCTAAATTTAGACAAAAAATAACACTTCATATACTATCGAGTTTCCTAATTTAAACAAAAAATTATCAAAGAGAGTAAATTTTTTCCCCTAAAGAGGTCAAGAGTAGGATGGTCCAAATTTTTGTCTCAAATTTGCGTGCTTCTCTCAGCCTCTTCCCAATTTTTTTGATTTCACAAGAAAATAAATCAATGATATGATAAACTGATAAATATCGTCAATATATTAATATTGACTTTTCTGGATCAAATTTACAAAAAAGTCTTTCTCTCTTATGGGAAATACGTGTTGATCCTTATGAAGCTTGGTAAACCTCTGAATGTCTTTTCTTTTCAAAAATTAGAATACGCATTCATTTTTTTGTGAATTTAAAGAAATTTGGAGGGGATAAGTGAAAAAATTTCCAATGCATTTTTGGACTATCCAACTCAATAGTCTACATAGGGACAACATTGACTTACTTCAGTTTTCCATCTCATACATTTTACAACTCCATTTTATCTGACAAATAATTTGCAAATTGTTGTAAGGACCTTTTCGACTGTGTTAAACTAATTGTATTCTTTGATACATCCAGAATATGAAAACCCGAAAATGCACTGTAGTCACACAAAGATTAGTAGAAAATATCTATAGATTCTGTAGTGGAAATTAAGCTGGAAATTGTTTCCTGAACATATATGAAATTATTGAGGGCTATACATACAATTTTAGTTAAATGAAAATTATTTAAATGGAAAACTTGAAAAGTAGAAAAGTCACAAAAAGTTGATAATTTTAAGCAATTAAAGCATATATCTTGGGTTGCAAAGAAAGGAGAGAAAATTATATCCAACAATACTTAGGATTTGCACATGTTTTGCACATGCTCTTGACGGCCGAAATTTCCTCTAACATCACTTATGATACTTATTAACAATTATTAGCAAAAATTTTAATTTTCAAATATACAATTTTTTTCTCTGCAGAGTCACTTTTGTCATCACAAGCATAATCTTGTTTCCAAAAAATTACTCATTTTTAAGTGTGAAATAGTTTATAAGAATGTTAAAAACAACGATGATTATTTTGTTAAATGGCAACACATTGTGTCGAGATATTATTCTTCAAATCAAAAGGAATGGCTCTACAAAAAAGAGAAATGTTCTTGTTTCGAAACCAAGCCAAAAAATGATTTTTTAACCAGAAAGATTCATTTTATGCCAAGAAAGACAAATTTTCAACAAAATATCCGCAGTTTCAACTGAAAAAAGAATTTGCAAAAAAGAAGTTGAATAATTTGCCAAAGAGGTGAATCTTCGGCCACAAAAATAAATGCTCAAAGAAAAGTTTAATAGTTTATATTTCCTACAAAAAATATTGTTTTTTTTAATCAAAAACAAAT
>CAKNWT010280145.1:0-25983 GCA_932066315.1 Andricus coriarius | reverse complement strand
GGAAAAAAAGCGTGACATAATGCTTGCACGGTTCCTAGCAAAGCTAACTAGTTCTAAGTACGTACCAAGTATTTAATGAATTTGGTCATTTAAAAGTCGGCCAGTCATAAAATTGAAGCAGTCGATATTAAATTTTAATTTAAGTCTTTGTAATTATCAACTTTATTATTCACATATTTAAATACATTAGCGTTCAAAATTTATATTTTTAAAATAGAGAATTTACGTGTGTCATGAATAGGGAAAATATTTATTGCATCTTGCAGATATAGTTAAACTGAATTTATTTGTACAAGAAATAAATCAATATTAGGTTTGAATATTTTTTTATTTAATTTTTAAAAGTGGAAAAAACTTGCGGCAATGGGAGCTTTTATGATTGATGTGGCGTCGCGTGCGTGTCACATTCAATTTTTTTGTCTATCGATACTTAGTGTCAACATTGATTAACATTTAAAATGTCAAACGTTTGAAGTGCACGAAGTAAGAAGGTTATTTCTATAAGTGGATTCGCAAAATCTTCAACCACTTGAAATCTTTAATAATTTTCCATGTCTTTCGGAAGCTTCAGTGGAAATGTCTATTAATAACATCAGAAAATACAAAATTAGAGTCATGTTGACATGAAATATTATAGTTGAAAGTTACCAAATTCAAAAATATAATAAATGATCTGCCCATGCTTCACTTTTCTGTGCGCTCCGTATAACGGACGTCATCATAATGGCAATTCAATCGGCATCTTCAACCAATTTTAAATGAGCTGCAAGTGCTTGAATTAATTAAGAACTTAGATTAATTACTTACTTAATTAAGCGCTTTTATCAAGTATTGAAGATGATAAAGTTTGAAAAAAAAAAACAATTTGAAAATGCATGCAAATTCTCTAGTGGATACAAACGAAAATTTCTGCGCCTTATAATTATAACCGTTTTATATTTAAAATGTCGTTAGTTTTGATAATTACAAATTGTTTAAAATAAAAATTTCGATCTCAAGTGATGAAAGAAATTCCACTCACTTTTTCACAAATTTCATGACTTTTGCAGATTGTCCAAAATGTTTTAAAAATTCCATAACTAGTCAATGTTTCCCAAGACGGCTCTCATGTCTATAGGACACTGAAAATTATTTTCTTACATTATATAAAAATACTCCATTTAAGGACCATTTTTAAAAATATATTTGTTAGGTTTAAACATTATATTTTCAATTTTTGTTTCTCTGATAATATCGGGAGACATTCCAGAATAATAAGTGCTATAAGGAATATATAACTAACATGAACCTATTAACTCTTTTAAAACATTCACGTAATTATACCTACGAAATTTTAAAGCATCTTTATTCAAAATTTAAAATATACCTGTGCAATTCTATTTATAAATCTGTCGAAGAATTTTTCGCAGCAAAAATTTTCATTATTTACTATTATTAATAGATGGTAGTGCGATGTTATGCGTCTGAGTAAATAATGAAAATAACGTAAAAAGTAAAAAATGACATACTTCAGACCAAATAAAAAAAGACCTCAATGATGTTAAGAAGGTCCTTTAATAGATCAACGTTTCGAGAGACAAATGTTCTCCTCATCAGGAACAGGGATCCAAGTCAATTATCAGTCCTTAGCAAAAATTGGAAAAACCCCAAATTTTCGAAGAATTTCTAATGTGCCAGTGTTATTGAACCTTATTACTTTTTATAAGGACAGGGATGCAAGTCAATTATAATTGTTTTGGATCCCTGTTCCTGATGAGAAAAGCATTTGTCTCTCGAAACGTTAAACTTATTAAAGGATCTTCTTAACATCATTGAGGTCTTTTTTTATTTGGTCTGAAGTATGTACTTTTTTACTTTTTACGTTATTTTTAAGTCACTATTTACTCTATAATATACACAAACTGACTACTGAGTTAAGTATTATAAGCCAAAGCCTTGATATTTTCGTGGTATTTTCGTGATATTTTTTTGTTTATGAAAATTGGAAACTATATATGTAATATGTTTGAAAATAAATATGATAACTTTCCCAATAATTCACTATCTTTATATGGTTGGTGCTGTCTCTATTCTGTATTAAATCCTTTTGCAATTAAAATTGTGATTTAAAAATCGCGCCAAAACAAGTAAATCAAATTTAATAAAAGGTTAACTACTTCCAATACACAATTTATTATTATTAATGCCTTTTTACAGGAACTAGCCAGAAAACTGCAACAAGAAGAAGAGGAGCGAGCAGTCGATTCTCAAGATGGTCCGCCCGTGGATAGTCAGTTCCTCCTCGATCAAAAAATGGCGATAGAAGCTCAGGATGCAGAACTTGCTCGAATGCTCCAGGAAAAGGAACGAGCAAAAGCGAAACGAGCTCGAGAACGCGCCAAACAAAAGAAGCTTGAGCGACAGCAACAATTACAACAGGAACAAGAACATCAGCCACACCTGGAGCAGCACAACAGCCTAGAGAAAGTACAAAGACCCGACAAGCTGGACTTAAAGGTCACTCCCGAGAAAATGAGGACCCGCGCTAAACCAAATTACCCACAGTTTCCCGATCCCGAAGAGATTCAGGTGTTGGAAGATGAGCCTGAGGAGGAGACTCGAGAGGTTGCCAATGTCGCGGCGATGATCGATCCCACTTACAATGGAAACACGATGCGAAGTTCTTCCAGCGGCTCCAGCACTGTGAGTCCCACTTATCCACTGCCCACAACCCCTCAAGAAATAATAGGGGATGATGTACCTTGTTATATGCCCATTCAGGGACAGAGGCGTAATCAAATACAGTTGCCTCAAACGCACGAAGAAAAACAAAAACGGAGGGTAAAAGATGGCTGCAAACAGCAGTAACTGAAGGAAAGTTGAAAATTTATGATATCGAAGACAATGATTGGTTCGTTTTTAGAAGACATCGAAAGAGATTTTACAAACTTTCGATAAAAGATAATAGTGTTAAAATATATTGCTATCGAGGGGTACATTATTTCAAATCAATGTACATAGGTTATTGCAGTAACTTCAAAATTAACTAAAAATTTCCCATCAGACCATTATCAAGCAATTCAAAATTTTTAACTTATCAAATTAAAAATTTCCTATTTTTAGCATTTTCAACTTCACGTTTTTTAACAGTATCAAACATCGAACATATATGTTTTTGAAATTTTAAATTCAATTTCGAAAGCTTTTATTTGAAATCGTATAATATTATGTCTTTTTAAATAAAAACTGCTGAATTTTAGGAGTTTCAACTTTAAATGTTTGAATATTGAAGATTTACTAAAAAAAACTTTAAAATCTTTTGTATTTTAAGACTTCGATTTATAAGGACGAAAGGATAAATCTTGGAAAAATTATTGAATTATACTTTTGCTGAATGGCAATGTTATTAATGATGGTATTTTTTAACAGAGAAAATATGGATGTTTATATAAAAATTAACTGGTTATCATAAACCAAATGTTTCCCTTTTCGTCCTTATTATAATACATTCAATTTTCAAACTTTGCTATTTATACGATTTCACATATAATTTGCTATTTATAATTGACATCCGACAATTTTGATTTGTTTGAATTGAAAAAGTTTGCAGTTTATAATGACTTATTTTACAGTAAAATTAATCCCTTAATAGTTTCTATTTTTAAATTGTTTGACTCTTGATGCTTTGAGGAGCAATTTTTTAAGTCTCAGGGCTTTAAATTAGAAATCATTTTATCTTAAATGCTTCAAATTTAAAATCAGGCTTTAAAGTATAAAATACTCAACATTTAAAATTTTCACTGGAAAATTGTCAAGTCTGGAAGTTTTCAGAAATATTTCGAATTTATCAATTTTAAATCCTACAATTTTAAATTTGCAGTTCCTTGATTTGAAATTTGTAATTCACATCGCATATAATTTGAAACTGTTCAATTTTGAATATTAAATTTCAACTTTTTTTATTTTTCAGTTCTTCAAATTAAACCATGATAACTATTTAAACTTGTTAATCAAAAATTAAAGTTATGCACCACCTTCGAGTATTTTGCATCCCGAAGTTCTTTTTATATTGAATTTATATTTCTTCAAAACCCAATATTTGTATTCGATATCACTAAAAAATGGCTAATGTACCAAACACTCGACGAATTGAATTTCCCATTACATGCACCAAGTCTAAAAAATCTTCATTTTCGATTTATTGGAAACTTAGCTCAGCAAAAATTCAAGTAGTCAGTGTTTTTTTCGAAAATATAATATTTACAAGCACGTTAATACTCTCTTTGTACAGTATTGTTCATTAATTTCCTCTTTAGTACTTGTTTTAGCAATCCGGATTTCTATTTTGAATCCACAGTTTTATTGTTACTTAAGTATCTAGTGATTTTTATTTTTATAATAAAAAAATTGAAAAACTATCACTCAATTTTACTTAGCCTAAGGAATATTCTTTGACACGTTACTATAAAGAAATTAATGAACTACACTCGGCGTATTTAATAGTAATGAAAAACACGAGAGAGCGATTGTTGCCATAGTGTTCAATAATTCAAAAACTCTTCGCGATTCGCGAAGCTACTTGTGCCTTTTGAAGAGGTATGTATGTATTTCATACTAGTTTCTTTAACAATTTGATCGTGAAAAATTTACCGAAACTAAAAAAGAGAAGTTAAGTGAGAATATGTAATCATGCGCCCATTTTTTAATTTTTATATATAGTATTGTCTCTATTTTTTACATTAGGAGATATGATTTGCAATATTTGAAAAGGTTGACTGTTATTCTTGAACCTTTAGTATTCTATGTGAATCTTCCGAATTAGAATCTCTTAATGAATCATGCCTCTCTACGTTCATAGGGCATACAATTTATTTACAACAGGCTCTCGAGTTCTGTGGCTCTATTGCGATGAAATAGCGGCGACAAAGATAAGACTGCCAAAGATTTAAATTTTTTAACTGGCTGGCCTTTAACCGAGTTTACTCGATTATTAGAATTTTGTTCGTACCAAATAAAAAAAAGGAAACGGTGTTTATTTACTTGCCCCGTTTGTTGTCGCCGTTACCGACTTCAATGCCTTTCCATTTCGTGTAGCTAAACACATATAACGTACTGTATTGTACAATGTAAGACAGTATTCTCTTAGACTAACTTTCAGGGTGGTCCCTCGACCAGGAAATGAGAGTGCATTTATTTTCTGATCTTTAATTAATAACAAAAATGATTCTCTAATTTTGAAAGCTCTAAATTTGTACAATAATGAACGTTCAGGTTTGAAAATTTGTCAATTTAGAATGTTTAATTTTCAACATTAAACGTTTAAAATTTAGAATTAGATTATTTAATTTTGATATTCTTTTTTGAATTAATCATATATTGTTTAGTTTTTCAACGCTTGAATTTGGAAATTTAAATAACGGGGAAATTTGTTTGAAAATCAGGAAATTATCGGGGAATTTTTCTGAGTTTGAATGGCCACCCTGGACCTTAGATTAAAGTTTTACAACTCTAAGGCTATTTATCAAAAAATAATGACAAATACTGGTTTATGATTGTGCCTTACGCAACTTTTTGCGTGCCAGCCTTTCTCCAAAAAAAAATAAGTAACATGGGTTTGTACATAATACAAACCTAACTAGAGCTTAAGTAAGTTCTTAAGTAATGTATTACTCAGTGGTGACTGGAAACTCGTTCGGTGATTTATTATCAATTTTCTTATACATTTATTGTACTAATATAGCTGTACATCAGCATAGTAATAAATTATTTACAACCGTATATTACAAGTATTTCTTCGTCGAAATTATTGCTTGAATACCTATCGCACTAAAAAACGTGTGGTTTGATAACTCAGAAGTGAAACCCCTTATTTTTGGAAGGAAAACAAATTAAAAAAACTTGCTTAGTATTTACACGGTTTTGTAAGAAATCACTCTCATACTGAGGTCTAGTTAACAGACGAATCCTTTCAATACTGTCAGTATTTTGCGTTTTCAAGAAACTTGAAGGAACTGCGGTTACAATTACCTAACTTAAGTTTAATATAACAAAACTTCATCGCACCGCAGATAACATTTGACTGCATTTACTTAAGTTAGCATGTGTTAAGAAAAAAGATCAATCATTCGTGAATTAAAGTCTACAAGTTTTTAATCGAAAAGAACCAAAAACAAATACTTAAATCGATCGTGGAAAAGATTTCTAAAAATCGTATATCACATTTTATTGCATAAAATAAATGTTAACACATGCTAATGAAAATTGATGGTATCAAAATAAAAGAATCATAATTTTAAACACAGAATAGTCACTAATTTTCACTTTAACGCCATGACATCATTGAAAAGAATATTCCTATATCCCAGTCGACAAGAAAAAATTATTCTACTTAGTCTTCGAGTATGTATATATTATCGTAATTACAAATTGTATGAGTCAAAATATAGTCCAAATTTCTGAAGGTTGATTCCTTTAGACGTATCTATTGGCTTTAGAAGCGAGAGTAAATTTATCGGAATACTTGTCTTTATAATGTGAAAGTCCTGGACTCTTTTCTGTCTTTATAAATACGTATGAATGTTCGAAAAAGGTATTAGAGAAATTAACGTAAAGCTTACAAACTACGCGTAATGATTAGAATTACTCTGACGTAGCGGGTCGATTTCTGGGCAATTTAAATGTCTTCCTGGGCATATACCTTTTTAGAACTGGTTTTTTAGTTTTCTCTGTTTCGACGGATTTTTTTCCCCCTTCGGAAGCCTTCATTAATGCTATTTCTTCCTTTTCCTCTTCAGTTAATGGCTCAACAAAAGGTATTCTCCTATGAGTGGGATAGATAATTAAGACAATATTAATGTATGAATACAGAAATTATTAGAATTGAGGATTCTAAAAAATTTTCTGATAAAAATCGAGTTTAGAAATTAAACCGTTTTTTGAATGCCGACTTTCTAAAATCAATTTTCTTGCCCTAATGCGAGCTTCAAATTTATTGTATTAAGAATACTTTATAATTTTTAAGTTCTATTAGGAATTTCTTAAAGAGTTGTAGGAAGTTGAAATGAAAAGTTAGATATTTTTAAGAACATTAATTTTATTAATATAATGCCAGCACTAGTTTGTCCAGGAGTAAAATAGAAAAGTAACAATTTTTAAATAACAAATGAATTACCTACGAGGCTGGCCAGTTTGTTTCGATCTTGTATGTGGAGGTGAGAACACGAAATTTGGTACTTGGCCGATTTCTGAAACGAGAAAATAAAACCATTTAGAACGTAGATAGGTGACAAACTAGTTTTATGAAGTACATACAAATAAATCTAGAGTATCTTAAACAATGTTTATACCTATATCGTGGATTAGTCTAGATTTAACGATCTGTTAAAAATATCGGAAAATATTTATACTGAAGTGCAACAACGCCACTTATGTGGAACTATTAGATACCACCAGCTAACTTCACTTCATTGATCGTTGAGGGGGAAACAATGGACCAAATGCATGGGATTTGGTCCATTTTGGCCCTATTTTGTTAATATGTTCGTAACAACTAATTTTTTCCATATAAATGTATTTGGAAATTATTTTTTACTTTTTAAGAACTATTTAATGAAATAATAAAATGATAATAATTATTACTTATTGCGAACTTATTACAAAAATAGTTTTGTCGCATGCATTTAGTGCCATTGTTCTCCCCTCAGCACCCGACGAAGTAAATGCCTAATTTTCACTCAAGGCCATGTAATACTTACCCGATTCCTACTTTATCGACATCTTTCGCAAAAACTTACGCCCACAGGAATTGAGATATGTATTTGAAAATTTGGGAAGTTCCATGAATAACACTAAGGAACATTTGCAAATTCTAATTTATGAACTTAAAAACAAAGTTTATTTATGAAGATTTTTTGATTTCCAGAATTTTAGGTCCATGCAAACGGCCATTGGTGTCTTTTATTTAATTTTCCACAATTTTAGCTCCATACCCTAATTCGTGTGCACATGAGTTGTTGCGAAAAAATGTGGGTCAGGCAGGAATCAGGTAATTATCATATGACCTTGCTAGTTGACAATTATTTAATTTATATCAAATGCTCTCAAATTAACAATGTTCAATTTTAAACGATTACTTTTGAAATCATAAAATGCTTTTAAACGCTTTCAATTGCACAATTAAAAAAAAAAAATTAAAACAGCTTGCTGCTTAAAATTGATTTTTTCAAGTTGTGATTTATTAAGTTTTCCAATGTTTTGCGTACTGGAAAATGATATTAGTTGAAAAATCGGTATAGCATTTATTTTCTCATAAAAATATTTCTGTGGTAAACGATGCTTTAATTATTTCAACCAGTACCAAATAATTAAACAAAATTGATATTGTCAAGTCGTAGGGTTTCTTTTCATCGACAAAATGAGCAATCACATTCATTCATTCAAATCATATAATTTGTTTAAATTCGTTAAATAAACAATTTGATATACGTTTTATATTTTGTGCACAAGCAAACATTTTTTCAAAAATATCATCAATAGCTTGGGGAATCATAAAAGTATAATTGAAGCCTCGGCAGAAAGAACGTTGTTACATGACCTAGTTTGTTCTTTGACATATACTCGTATACTACGATATAGAACAGAAAATCCTTGGGTAGAAATTTCTTATCATGGTATGAACACAGTTTTGAATATACGTATTTTGTTGATCCAACGTTATCTCTACTGAGGCCACCATTAAATATAGTTTCCACGAAAATGGCTCAGATTCAACAGCGATAGAATATTTGAATATTTTCAAGTCAACAGCCTTGACATATGAAAGTATCTAAAATTAGAAACCCTCCGATTCAAAACAAAAATATTTTCGTTAATTTCTTGAAACTTTCTCGATAAAGACAAACATATATATTTCTTTAATAAAAGACTATAGTATACCTTTTTTATCTTTAGGAGCATTCGTTTTTTCCGGTGGTGAGAAAGCAAACTCCGCGGGTTCATCGTCACTTCTTTGAGAATACTTTCTCCCTCTCCTTGGCTTTTCTTTCGTAGATTTGGCTTCTGGCTCATCCTTCTGATCCATAGCAACTGTTTCCGATGCCGCTCTTTTTCTCCTTCCAGGTTGTTTTTTAACTACTTTAGAACTCATTTTTGTCTCTTCTGCCGCTTCGCTGGGTTCTTCCACAATCGCGTCTTCAATAATAGAGCTCTTTAAACGAGAGCTTCGAGTTAGACGTTTTTCTTCCACTGGCAGATCCACACTCGCAGCACGTCTTGTTCTAGGTATAATCTCCTTCTTTTGATTTTTTGTTGTCGATCTACTTTTAGCTGGGACACTCAAGATCTCTTCAATTTCTTCTGGAATTGACTGAACAGAGGGGCGACGAGTACGCTTCTTTATTACAGGACTGCTAGTTACGTCAGCTAAAACTTTACTGGTTAAAAACAAATTCGTTGTGGATTGATGCTCATCGCCTTCTGGTTCTTCGGGTATCACTTCTTCTGATATACTGGTTGTTCTGATTGATCTTGATGCAACCATGGATATTTCTTTTGGCACTGACGCTCCTCGTCTACGAGTTTGTCTTGGAAGTGGTTCTACAAGTTCCTCGTCGGTATCTTTCGACAGGGATGATGCTCTTGTTCTTCGAGGCGGTGGAATTTCCTTTGTCATAGAACTTCCACGTTTGCTTCTTGTCTCTGTTTTCAACATAAAAAAGTTCATGTTGAAATTAGTTTGAAAACTTAACAAATCTGATTAAAAAATCAGGGTGGCCAGAAAAAATTGCCGGTCATTATCAAGTTTCTGCCCACTTATTTACATTTTTGAATTCAAACGTCTTCAAAACTAAACTAAAAGTACAGTGAAAAGAATGTTCAAATTAACGAATCTAATTCGGAGTATTCTAAATTTAAAGCGTTTAAAATGTAAGATTAAATAATCAATACTGAACAATTTGAACTCAACGTTCAATATTGTACAATTTTTAAGCTTACCATATTAGACAAGCTCCAAATGAGAACCATTTGCAAGTATACAATTCCAAAGTAAAAGCCTTAAAAATTGTACAATTTCATTTTTTAAACACAAAAGTGGAACGTTTTCAAATAAAAAAGAATTCGACAAATTAGTAAAGAAGCACCAAAAATTGTTCACCTACTAATTATAAGATTGAGCGATTGAATTGGTCTTATTAATAAATTTAAAATTATTCAATTTTATTTCTCAAAAAAAAAAAAAAATGTGAACATTTTCAAATCAACCAAAATTCGACAAAGTAATAAAGAAGCACTGAAAAACTGTTCTAATTGAAACGCTTTCTATTTAAAATTTCTTTCAATTTAAAATTAAATTGTATAATTTTGCAAAATCTAATAGGGTTGTTTCACAATTATAGATCAAATAATTCTTGAATAGTTTATTTTAATCTAAATTCAAAGTTCTTTTTAATTTTTTTTCCTGTCGTGTTATTTAAGAGAAAAAAATGGTGAAAAATTGAAAGCGCAAAAATTCTCATTCAAATATGAATAACGTGACATGAACGTTGACAGGGGTTCTTAAATATTAAAGACAATGAGCGATTGAATTAACCAAAATGGTTCTAAAATTCCTTCTGGGAAAATGAATTTTTCTACAAAAGAATCAAAAGTTTATTTTTATCTTCGACAGTATATAAAGTGAGGCTTTGTGAAAAGTGAGGTTATGTCGCTATGTTTACCTCTCTTGACACTTAAGAAAAATATTTTCCACTCCCCACCATATTGATGTGAAAAAAACGAACAACACATGCAGGCTGGCCACGCAGTACGCAGAAAAACTATGTAAGAATCACTGATACCAAAGATGTGATTAGTGGAAAATCCGACCAGATTATTTACCTTAATTCTGCCACCCAATCAACATCGTTTAAAAAAAATTAAAAACTCGACATTCAATTGAAAATAGTAAACCAAATGTAAATCATATTTTCTTGAGATGTATGAAAATAATACTTTTTTAAACTATAAAATCCAAATGTTGGAAACGAAATATCCGACTTTGGAAGCATCCATGTTCTAAATGATTACATTTCACTAGTTTAAAATTGTCTAGTTATAAAGTATCAAATTGATATTGTTAAATATTTAGCGGCTTTAATGTGAAATGATTTAACTACGAAGGAGTTTAATTAAAAATTGTACAATAACGTTTAAATTCACAATTCTACCACTTCAAGCGCTCCTGATTTTAAATTGTCCAATTTTACTCCTTTTAATATAAAAATATTCTATTTTGATCCTTCTGAAATAATAATTATTTACTTAACTATTAAAAGGCTTTCATGTGTAATTCTGCAACTTTAAACGATTTAACTTGAAAACCAAACAATTTTGAATGTTAGAATTTGAAATTATTCCACACTGCCAATTCAATGGTCTTCTATGTCCAATGCTTTTTTCTAATTATTCAATGTTGAAGCTTTCAATTCCAAAATCTTGAAAAATCCATTTTTTTCAATATTAAAAGCTTCAAAAGCAGAATTGCTCAACTATTAAGGTTATTAATTTGAAAATGACCAATTTTCAATATTTACATTTAAAATTATTTAATTTTTAAGGATTTATATTACGAAATTATCAACTATTAATGCTTTCAATTTAAATTGAATTTGTTGAATTTAGACAGGCTCAAATAACAATGCTTGAATTTGAAACACTATAAATTTGAATCGCAGCTATTTAAAAAAATAAGAAATGACCTCGTTTCATTTTACATAATTTCATAATATGGTATTTAAAGTGATCAGACAAGTTTTTCTACTAAAACTAAGAATATAAAAAAATTATCGGTCAGAAAATAAATGCACTGTCGTTTCTCCGTTCTCCTGGTTGCGTGGCCACCCTGAAAGATACTAAAAATGGATTTAAAAACTTACTTCTTGTAACTGGTATACTGGTGTCCATCTCAATTGGTTCTCCAATCGACATAGAAAGTATAGTCTTCTGCTTCTTCGGCGCAGTTTCCTCGATCATTGACAATTCCTTTTGTACAGAAGCACCACGTCTCGAGCTTCTTCTAACAATTTCCACAGTCCTTTCTTCTGGAGCCTTTTCTGTCTCAACCGAAGAAGTTTCTTGAGTCACGTTAGCAGTTTTTCGAGGTCGACCTCTCTTCGTAGGAGTATCCGCGGAACATTCCGATCCAGACGAAATCTTCCGACCTCCTCTTCTACTTCCTAATTCTACAGACGTCGCTAAAATCTCCTTCACAAGCGAACTACCTCTTCTCGTTCTCACTTTGTCTACTTCAACATCTTCAAGCTGAGATTCTACATTTTTCGATACCGAAAGTCTCTGAGATTTTGTTTCACTCACAGGTGTTCTACTCTTCGTAATTTTTACATCTTTTAAAATTATTTCAGGGGTCGATTCTTCAGTTTTTTGTTCCACAACCTTCGATACTGAAGAAGCCCTTACAGATCTTCTCGGAGTCCTAAGACCTTCCTCGGAAGTTTTAGTCTCTTTGCTAAGAAGCGAGTCTTTCTTTGCAGATAAAGTCTTTTGTGACCGGGTTTCACGAACAGGAGTCTTATCCCTAGTGATGTTACTTTTGGTTACATCATCGTCTTTGAATTCAGAAGAAATTCTTTGAGGGTCAGATATCTCGTTCGGAATCGATTTTTCTACCATATCTTCCTTTTTCGTTTCTGCTGCAATCGAAGAAGCTCTTCTCGATCTAGTTTCTCTCACTGATGTCTTCCGCAGAGAGACACTCATCGAAACCTCTGCCACTTCTTCTTCTTTTTCTTCTTCATGAGGTTCGTCAATTATGATGTTATTAATATTACTTAGAGGGTCAGAATCCGATTTAGAGTGTTCCTTCAAATCTGACGTAGAGTTTCCTTTTGAGTCTACTATCTGACTTTCAGATTCTTTTGTACTAGCCTGTTCAGATTCATCGTCCGTGATATTAGATTCATCTTCCTTCTCCTTATTCTGAAGAGTTTTATCAACCTCCTCGATTATACTTTGTTCCAGAACCTCCAGGGACTCGTCATCCGTTATACTGTAATCATCTGCCACGAATTTTGAAGGTCCGCTTTTTTCCTCTTCTTTTCTAACTGATTTTTCAGGCAGGGAATGAAGCACTTCACTGTTGACGGAGTTCGAGAGGCTTTCGAAGACTTCTTCCTCATCATCTTCATCGTCTTTTAGAGCTAGTAACTCTAAATCGTCTGAACTCTCGCCATCCACTTCCTTTTCATGTTCCGAAAGAGACTGGCGTTCCTGCGTCGATATCACAGACCCCCCAGGAAGAATATTTCTGTTTGTGTCTTCGTGAATTCTGGACACCTTTTCAGACTCATCCAATTTATCGTCTAGATGCATAATCACCTCACCGTTGGACTCTGACATTTTCTCGGTAATGGATCTTTCCGCGTGTGTCGCTTCTTCAGGAAGCTGGATTTCTTCTGCGGCTAGATCCTCTGCAATAATCACATCAGCCTCTTTTATTACTTCACACTTCTTTTCGACTTCTTTCTCAATCAGACTCTCCTCTTTCGCTTCCTCTTCTCCATCCACTACTTCACCTACGGTTTGATTAATTTCTTCATTATTTTTTGCTTCTTCTATTTCGTTCACTTCTTCATTCTCATCTCCTTCGACTACAAATTCTTCAACTACAGTTTTCGTCACGCTCGTAACTGAAACTTGCGTAACACGAAGCGTTTTTCCAGGGCTCTCTCCCTTTTTGCTGGAACTATTTACAGTCCAACCATCTCTTTTGTCACCACTACCGCTTCTTCTCCAACTATCGTCCAAACTTGAATCGGATAAAATGGATGATGAGTAAACAGAACTGGACATACCCCTCGGACTCTTGCCGATATTAAAGTCCAGAGAATTCGCCGAGGAGTTAAGAAGGCTCTTGGAAACAAGGGAAAGAGACGTCGGAGTTTCAATGGAAGAATTGCTTCCAGTTTTCATAGAAGTTCGTCTCGATGAGTCACTTGAAGACAAAACACTACTTCTTCTTAAACCAGGTCTGGGACGAGGTCCGGATAAATTCTTTCCGCAAGGGCTACTGTCTGTTAAGATCGTACTTTCTTCTGATCTCAAACTAACATTCGGGCTGAAGAATGCATCACTCATCGAGGCTTCTTCATCTATCACTTCCTTCGAGACACTTTCATCTTTCGCTGTACTTTCGTCCACAATTTCCTTGTTCATACTTTCGTCTATGGATTCACTCTGCATAGTATCATTCCTTATTTGACTCACACTAAACCGAATCATCCTCGGCCTCTTCTCGCTCATTGGCTCCGATCCACTTTCTGAATGCAAACTATTGACACTCGGTGAGGCTGACTCTTTAATCATCTGACGGATTTTGAGAATAGATTGTGGAGTTTCCACAGGAGTATTACCCATTTTTGTGACGAGAGTTTTACGTTTGATGAGTGGAGTGCTAAACAAGGCATCAATACCCAACTCCGATTTATTACCTAGGGCTCTCTCGCTCCAGCTTCTGTCCCCCATACTTCTATCCATTCTACTTCTGTCCATTTCACTCCTCTCTCCAACACTTCTACCCACCGATAACCTCCTACGTTTATTTTCACTCGATTCATCAACCCCACTCCCATGCACCTCGTGAATCGTTCTTTTCAACGGAGCTTTTCTTTCTAGGAACAAAATGCAGTTAACGTCACTGTTTCCAGGGTTTGATTTCAAAGACAAGCAAGGCGCGCTCACAAAAGGAATCTGACTTCTCTCTCCTTTAACATATGTCTCTTTTGCTTTTCTCACAACAGTCTCGTGAATTTCTCGAGCTCTATTATAACTCCTTGCATGAGACATCGGTCTGGGATATCTAAAATCAGGATCCACCTCTTGATTCTTTCTATTCAGACTTGCAGTAAACCGTCTCGTTACATCCGGCAAAGTAGCGTTATAGGCCTTGAACATATTCATAGAAATAGGCTGATCCATCTGATTAAATCTAGAACCGAAGGAGTAAACGCTGCTTGCCTCCGTGTAACGACAACGTTGCAGATAATAAAGAAGTTTCGTTTCCTCGCACTTGTCCTCTTCAAGGAACTTCACAAAAGCCTCTTCCTCTTCTTTACCCAAAGCCAAGTGCAGAATTTCCGAGAGTTTTCCGTAAGATTTACAAGCCCTGAAGAATCTGGTGAGAAGTTGCGCGTAGTGGGAAGAAGGCCGAGAGTTGAAGGCGGATTGAACCAAACCATGTTCTACCGAAAGGCTGATTACTGTTCCTTGTTCGTCAATCGTCGATAGAGGTGGTTTCCTCACTCGCAAGTACATTAAGGCTAGTTTGTGTTGATTGTCGTGCAGGAGGGTTTTGACAACTAGCTTATGATGCCAATCTTTAAAGTCAGAGTCGGATACTAATTGCCCGGTCATCATGTCTAAGAAGCCTTGGTAGTCTTCGTGGTCGAGGAGCCAAAAGGCCTGTGTGAGTTTAATAAGGCTCGGGCTTAGTTTAAAAGCAGCAGGATATTTGATAAGTTGATCTATACTAGGACAAGATCCCTGCAAAAGCATCGCCAGGTCCATCAGGAGGTAAATCGTGATTTGGTGCTTATTTTCTATCTCGTTGGACTCGATCTGATGACAATCTGCTAGGTAACTTCGGAGTAAAGACTGTAAGGATGGAGGAGGATAGTGACCTGCAGATTCAACATCAACTCCTTCCCTTTCCCATTGAGATCTGAGTGATGGACATTCGCGAGTGATCAAGGCGTCGATGAAGAGATCATCCTCTGCGTTACTCTTCTCTTTCAGCTGCTCTCTTTTCTCTTTGTACAAGGCCGCGAGTCTTTCGTAGGGATAGGGAATTCTCAAAGACAAAGCGAGTCTTAAAGCACTTTCGTCAACCTCTTGTGTTTCGGGAAGCAGTCCCACATCGTGGAACCAAAGAAGTACTTGTAGATAAGTCGCGACTCGTTTCAAAGCTCTTTGTTGCATGAGGAAGTCTGCTGAATCGACTGTTAGTTTCTCAACGACGGTTGATAGGCACTCTAGTTGTTGACAGCAAAAACGCAAGGTTTTTGCCTCTGATTCTCCGATGTTGCTCCCAGATTGATCGAAGAGGGGAATGGTGAGTTGATCGGCGTATACTTTAATAGCAGAACCACGTTGGACGCCCCACCTTAAAAACGCGGGGAATAAATACGAAGCGCTGCCATCAGACCACTCTTTGGCACATTTTATCAGGAAGTTAGCCCAGCGCTGTTCCAGACAAAGAGAGAGTAGCATTTCTCTTTGAGCGTTGTGATCGCTGTTAAAAGAACATTCAAAATTGAAGGGAATGAGGCCTGCGTTAAGGCATCGGTGGAAGGTTTCGGCTGGTTGGATGAGTATAACGGGACCAGTAACGACGATTTTGCGAAGAAGGTCAGCTTGGAGACCCCGAGTTAACCAGAAGTTTAGTTGGTTGGATGTCAACTCGAGCCATTCGAAGGAGAGCGTATTTGGAAAGAAAAGCTCTTCCAAGGTGCTTGGTCCGCTGCTTGTGAATTCTTTAAGAGTAGACGGAACGTATGCGCAATTAATCACCAGGTCTTTAACAGAAGTTGGGGTCTCAGATCGGGTTCTGTAACTGGCGAGAATGCTGTTTGGATTTTGACATTCTGAGGCTGTCACAGGCATTTGTTCCTTGTACCACTGGTTTAGATCGAAAAGCAACATTCTGTTATTAGTGCCAATTAAGAGTAAACTTTCCTCTCCACGCCGAATACCAGATTCGGTTTGCTCAGAGTTGTTTTCTCGTTCGATTGGTAACAGGCAAGTGATGGTGTCTCCTTCGTCTAGTTCTATTTCGAATTTTAAACTCGGATCACTCTCCAACTTGAAATACAAGTTAGAGTCCTTTTCGCAGTATTTTTTCTCGAAAAGCATGGCGTACATTCTGAGAACTGGAGCTGCAGTTGCGGAATCGTCCTGACACGCTACCCATAGGTAGTAAAAGGATCGCGGATCGTCCGCGGGTTCTATCAAAGCTAAGTGGCTGACCGACATGTTCTCGTCGAAGAGCGTGCTTATCCAACCAATGGTTCCGTCGCTTTGCCAGAGCATGACTCTTCCCAGGCAACCTGATATAAGACATCCTATTTTCTTCGAACTTATTATCGAAGTTGACAATTTGTCGTATGAAAGAGGCGTCGATTCGAAAGTTTCTCGATTGAAACCTACAAAGTCTTCTATTCCTGAAATAATGAAGAGACAAGTTGATGTTAGTGTGAAATTTTAGTCGTAGAATGAAGTTTTGATTGAAGTTTCAGAATGAAGATAAAAGTGGATTACTTACGACTATTAATTAAGCTGTATGCTGTGTGTTTTTCTCTGCTATGAGAATGTCTTGAAGAAGACGAAGATGACTTGTTGCGGGGAAATACTAATTCGTAGGGAGACAACTCATCTGCTATCAGGTACGAACTCGCACTCTCCCACGAAGATCGTTGCAGGTCGATTATAATGTGGTCTAAGTTACGCAAAGCTACACATGCTACGCCAGAGTTGGTTTCCAGAATTGTAGCCGCCTTTTGTACACTAAATTCTTCCCATGCTGCACCACCGTTTATCATACATATTTGTTCAACACCTGATGGCACCTAAAAAAATAATAGAACATTCAATTTCGCTATTGTAGAAACGGGCGAAAGGTGGCTATCAATTTAAAAATAATAGTTGAAGACAAAGGGAATTATTTTTAAATAGGTGTAGTACTTAACAATCAGTATACCATGGATTGAAAAGTATGCATTTAGATTTAAATCGATTAAATATCTACATGTAATTACAAATCATTGCAAGTGAAATTGGATTTTTAGGGATCCCAACGCAATTAGGGTAAATTCACCCCCGCCCTCCAAATATTTCTATGAATGTGTTTTAATTAATCTAGAAAAAAATTGGAGGAAAATAACTTAGGTATAAATAAATATAATTGACTTTTAATAGGAGCAGTACCACAAAATTACAAAAGACTCGATCCATGACAATCTTCAATTGAAAAAGTGATGTTCATTGTAAAGAATGCAAAATTGAGCAACTTCACATTATATGCTCATGTAAATGAAATCTATAATTGAAGACATGAGAATGACAACGGGATACGGATAGGTTTTTAAAGATAAAATTGTGATAAAATTATAGAAGCATGTGCTCCTCAAGAACTCTATACTGAAGATCTGAAAACATTACGAATAAACAATTTGCTGTACTGTAATTTAACAACTTATGAAAATATGAGAATGACAACTGGACAAAGACCAACAATCAAATTAATTCTATACTAAATAATAGAAAATTTACTGATAATTATAAAAGTATGTGGCCATTATTTACAATGCTTCAGAAAGGTGGAATAATTTGCGAAAACATTTCCTCTGTGTTTGATGGCAGCAGAAACGAATTGGTCCTTACCCAGTTGTCATTCTCGTATTTTTAAAATTCATTTTTTCGAGCGAAAGGAGTAAATATTTTTACATATTCCATGTGTATCGATAAATAGTGTCCGAAATTACTTGAAATCATTAAAAACATAATTTCTAAAAACTGGTTCTTATCCAGTTGTCATTCTCATGTCTTCAATTCCAAGCACTTAACATTAAATAATTTTTAATTCATATGAAGCTTTTAAAAAGTAGGACCAATGTTAAAAATGAAATAATTAAAAAATGAGCAATTTCAAATAGTTCCGTTTGAAATTAAAATAATTTTCTATTAGAAGATTCTGATACTCTAAATAAGTATACAATTATAGATAACAAAACCTAGGTGTTATATATAAATGCAACTTATTTGATTAATAGCAGGTGGAATCTTTTTATTAAAAGCTTCAAAATTAGAATAATTGCAATGGAGTGCTTTAAAATTAAACAATTTTAAGAAGGAGTTTTAAAGATTCCAAGTAAAAAAAATAAGTGAAAATATTTTAAAAAATCAGTAATTTCAACATTGGAATTTAAAGTCTTAAAAATTAACATGTTCAACCGCTAGAAAAGAAATCAAATCAAAATGTAAAACATTTCAGACAAAACAATTATATAACCGGAATGTCAAAATTGAAGACAATAATATATAATTAGAGAATAAATATAAATATAGTTTCAGTAGTCATACATTATTGATTGAAATGTATCATGTTTATGCAATCAAAATATATATGAAAACTAAAAGATGTGATTCTGGAAAGCTAGAAATTTTATCCCGAAAAATCTGGAAAAACAGTTTGCTATGCTACATTTAAATAACAGAGAACTGACACATATTAATATGTAACACAAGTATAAAAAGAGTTTTTATAACCCTTTTGACTTTTAACTCTTAATAATTATTCATTAACAAACTTGAGCTACTTTTTATCGCACTATATAATTTCTATAAAAATGCTGATTTCTATAACAAATTACAATATTTTTCAAGTGAAATTTTAGTTATTTTTGCATGTAATTTCTAGTACAATATAACTGCTTTCTATGAAGAAAACACTTAAATACCTTCGTTTATGATACACGAAATAGTTAACTTAGATAAATATAAAGATAATTTAAACATGAAAGCTGCAAAATTGTATTTCCAAAATGTTGCCATTTAATTTTGTGAACTTATATTTTCTATATAATTATGTAGTTTTTTCATAATTAAGTTATATTTCTAAATGAATTATTTTCAAAATCTAATACAAATTCCGTGACTTCAGTGCCTTTAAAAAAAACCCCACCATTCATGACAGATAAAAATCCCAGACCATTTCCCGAACTGCGACCACCGTAACATAACTAAACAGAAAACCCTTAACAGAAAGTGAAATAAAATAATACTTACTCGAATAACTCTTAAAATACGAGAAGTTGTGCATTCGAAGACACAAACCAGGCCCACTGATTCCTTAATTCTATGAGCATCATTATCCAGTCCGACTAAAAGCAACGGAATTTGTCCAGGTTGTGTTGGAAATGGAGAAACTGAAGATATTCGGTATCGAAAGTTCCACGAACTAATGCTTTCTCCACTTCTGACATTGAAAACAATCAAGCGAGTTCCACAACTTATCCAAGCATGGTTTGTTCCGTCTAAAAATCCGCCTAGCGGTTTGATGGGTTCAAAAGTTTCGTGCGTTGCATTTCCCGGAGATTGCTCATCTTCAGATGAATGATTCAATCGGTCCCAAATGGAGGATTGAAGTTCGATGATTCTGCGAATCTAAAATAGAAAAATAAAGTCGATCAATCTACGAAATTAGAAGGGAAAGCGAAATCGACAAAATAATCCATCAATCCTATTAAAATTTGGTGCATTTAATCCTAATTGATGACCATTTAAACATAAGAAAAGTCGCATGACTCATGATAAACCCATAACGAACACTGAAACCCCATGTAAATCATTTAAAATCCAGGTAATTTATTAATAACACGAATAACACCGACGATCACAAATTTTAGGTCAATTTTCCAAAATGACATTCATCAACAAAACGCCAATATGTAACAATTTATCTGAAGTTGTTTCTTTAATAATTGTTCCTTTATTATTTTTCTAGATTCTCCAATAAAAAAGAACAATTAATCCGCCTTTGTGGGTATTTTTCACTTGACTTAAAATCTACTTTTGGATCGACTATTGCTATATTCAAAATACGTATTCGTTCTTACAAAATATAAACTTTTATTTCGATAAGATTTACCGTGCAAAATAGGCGTTTTGACACATAATTATGGAATTTTGGAATCGAGCGGGAAATACGTTCAATAAATTCTATCCTAGTGCCACACGCGTTTTTTGAGAGTGAATGTTTTCACAATTGAAAAATAAACTTAAAAAGTAGAAAATGCTTTTTACTTACCTCGCAATTGGTGTCCTCCAACTCTTTCATGATTTAACTCGGAATTTCATACCCCATTGACGCCAAAAAGTGTGTTTAAAAACCCGTTTAACAGGGTTCGGAGAGGTTATGTTCGCGCAAACTTACAACAATTTTACTAGACGTAGTTGAAAGGCGCAGGAGCACTGCGGTTCTCCGCATGCGGCCGATATTAATTGTTATCGTCGAAGCGACGATTACATTTGGTGCGTATCACAAAACCCGTACAAAATTTTCTTTATCATACAACTCATGAAACCATTTAAAACCGAGAACATAAACGTGAATCTGTGTGCTAACTGCTAACGAATGCTGCCAATCGCAGCGCGAAAAACGTAACACTGAGCAGTGCTGCCAATCCTGCTCCCCAACTGCACTGCGCATGCGTCGTACCAGCAGCCTCATTGGCTGTTGATCGCGCCCTTATTTGAAATGATTAAATATGCAAATCAATTGTTTACAATATATAATAATTATAAAGAACAACCAAATATTATGAATTATTTATAATTGAGATTTGAGAAGAAAGATATTTCTTCCTTTAAATTTAGAATCACTAATTTATTTGTAAAGAGTAAAATCAAATAATTAATTTACTATTTGGAAGTACATGAAAAAAAAACTTAAAAAAGTAAAATTGTATAACTTGATTTCTATGATCACTTTTCTACGAAGCTGCAATCCCTGATTTTTTTTCAAGTTGAGGGAGAAAAAGAGAAACACTTGTGACAGTATGCATTGTATGTCCTTGAACTAGCAAGTTGTCTTTTAGGATCAGTGAATATATTCAGAAGAATGAAATTAAATTGTTGTCCAGTGTGATTAACAATACTTTTGGAAAGAAGAATTTCCATCTTTTATTAAATTTTAACGACAAAAAAACAGAAGGTCAAGTTTTTTCATTATAGATAGAAATTGAAGCTTCCTTGATTTTAATTTCATCATAATATAATATTTCAAACTGATTGACAACCAAACAAATTTGAAAGATTGATTGAGATTTTAATCAAAGTCTTTTTTTTAATTATTTTTTTTACATTTTTGGAATTGATGTTTAAACAATTGAAAATATTTACAAACGTTTCTCGGAAATACTAAATATAAACAAATGTAAATAGTTTCTTAATAAGTAACTTTACATTCATATCTACATTTTTATTTAATAATAGCAACATAAAAATATTCCCTATTAGTTTCTTATAAAAAATTTCCCTGGTGAGGAAGCCTAAAAGGCCTCGAAACATGTTGGATCCTGATTCCTGATAGTATAAAAAAGACGGATAAATAATAAAGAAAAGAGAGCGAGAGAGCCAATTGCAATGTAGTTTAGAAACACATTTTTCTCATTTAAAATACTTTCGTACAATTATGTTACACAAATTGACTTCTTTTTAAGCCTTCTGGTTTATGTTTTTTTTTTAAGTGTACTTTCAAATATTTAATAAACAGAGACGTTAAACCATAGACCTTGCTATCTAAAAGACTATTTTATGATCTAAATAATAATTTCATTTATTCCACAATGATTATTTATTATAACAAGGGGGGGGGGCTGACCCCTATATTTATGTTGAAAATTTAGATTTTAGAATTCAGGCTGATGCAATAAGATGCTTTTATACTTTCATAGTATTGCTTTTTGTTAAAATAATCACAATTGCAATCAATATAATTAATAAATAATTGTATTTAAAAAAAAATTATTTTCCAACAGTTCCGGGAATAGAATCTTTTTGTCTTTTTGTCGAAAGTTCGTTGTATTTTATCGTATTTATATGATTTTAGATTAATTATTAACATTATTTGCCTTTTGCTGAAGTGCTAGGAAGACGTTTTTTTCCATTAGTTTTTTTCAGTAGATGGAATAATGGAAGGAATGTGTATTTTTTTTATATAATAATTTTAATTTTTTCAAACTAGTCGAAATATGTGTATTAGAAATCGCAAAAAGAGAGATCATACCAATAGTTTTCACTTCACATTGTATTAATTAATGTTTAGTTTGCAATTTAAAAATCAATTCAATTTTTGCCGTTATCATTTATTTAATTCTGTAATGCATAAAGAATAAACAAACTTTATTATGCCTATAATGCTATAATCACTAGTTTAATAAGTAATAACAGTTTTCATAATTATATACATATATCTAGCTGTAACAGTCAATATTTGTTTATAATAAAAGTATGAATGAAATATTTACACTTGAATTATAATATATCAATAGCTCAATATGCATAGAAATTAGAAAGGTAATAATATAAGAATTTAAAATAAAGAGTTGAAGAGCAGAGATTCAAATTATTTAAATTATTTTCTAACATTAAATGAGTCTTATGTAAAACACCGAGTAATTGTTATAAGAGTAATCAGTCCTAAGAGCATTGAAGATGCACAAACAATTGATAAAGTGTCTCGGTTATAAGTTGGACAAAGCTCCTTTTCTTGGCATCTCCTGTAAGATGAAAAAATAAATTTTTTATCAATGGTAAATACCAAAATGATATTAATTGTGAGAAATTATTATTAGCGTTAAACGGGGTAATTTCATACATGTGGGGTAAACTCGGACATTCCTAAATTGATAGTTTAAATTACTTAAGGTGAGAGGCTTTAACCAGAATCTAGAACCAGTTAAGGCTTTAACTGATTCCAGATACTTGAAACTGATTTGAGTAATTTATCCTATCAATTTAGGGAATTTAGGGGTGTCCGAATTCACCCCACAGGTCTGAAATTACCCCGTTTGACCGTACTGTGATAATCACCATTTTTCTATTAAAATGACGACAAGGCCAGTAACGACTTTGTCTAGAAAAGTAACAACAGAGTACACAAAAGCACTTCTATCTGTTCTTGATCCGATAAGTTCTGCTGTTACACTGAGTGCTGTAACCATTGTAATTGAACTTCCAGCTCCGATTAGAATTGCTACTGAATACATAACTGCTGCGTTGCTTCCGGCGAATTCTGTCACTATCGCAGCCAGTATGCCAATAATAGCACCTAAAAAGTAGCAGACCTATAAAGCAAAACAAATCTGATCAATATCGTGTAGGGTGATGTCACCAATAGATGACGAGGAACTATCAGTAAAGTAATACCTTGGTACCACAAGAGCGATTCATGTATTTCAAAAGTAACGAGGACATGAAAGACGAAAGGTAGGAAACCAAAGGCACTGTTGCTAAAGCCTGTTTTCCTCCAACGTCTATTTCTTCTATGAATAAAGGCAAATATATGGTCGCTAACGTGAGAAACAATCTGCTGGCCACATACAGAAGTGCAACTCTTAGCAAAATACTTGTCCCTATCCAGGACCTTCTCCTATTCGAGGAAGAATTGAATCTAGAAATGTGATCGTTATTCGCTTTAGATGATGTATCTTCTAACAATCTAGCTTTGAGGAAAATGTGGAAAAATATTGTTGTTGCTATTCCAATTATAGTTAAAACCAAGACAATATTCTGCAATATTAAATAATTTAGGTCAATTTCGTATCAGAAAGAAATATTAATATAAAAACATTATGAGAAAATCTGCAGTTACCCTAAATTTGGCGGCATCTTGTACTCCTAATCGAACAACGGAATCTTCACTGGTTGGTAGTAGTATCCAGGTGACTATAAAAACTATTACAGCAGCACCAACTTGTGCTGAATAACTGAAAAGTTAAAAGAGAGCTATTGGGTACTGTTAGTAAACGGATGAAAGAACTATAAATTACTTACCGTATAGCAGTTAAATCTGCTCGCACAATTGGTGAATTTGTTAAAGCTGGAATCATAGACAAGTGCGAAATTTGAACAGCTGCCCAGCCAGTTTGAAATACCATGATACTTATTACGGATAGAGTCATCATGGTTGTGGAATTTCGAGGATTGACGAAACTTCCAAAAATTATTGGGAAGGAAAAAGTCACCATAAGTGAACCTATCACGTGCCAGATTTTCTTCTTTGCATATTTGTCTACGAGAATTCCGAAGACAGGAGTCATCAGAGCATCAACTATTTGACCTAGAATGAAAAAATGATTTATTGGTAAATAAAATTATAGATTGATTTGTTATGATTGAACTTGAAATAAGTATAAGCAAAACTGAATTCCAATTCAACGAACCTAATAATAATAGAGAGCCGGCGACTACAGGTTCGAGGAGAGATACCCTTTGCAGGAATAATAGTGTGTAAGAAAACCACATTGCAGCTGTCAGATCATTGAAAATGTGACCCAACGCATAAGAATATCTTGTAGAAAAAGAAATTTTGCCCTCGATGAGAGGAACTCGTTCCTCTAAATTGTCCATGCTTGCGTTTTATTTTATATTCGTAGGTCAGCTTCCACCCTCAAATCTTTAAAAATCATCAGGACATTGCAGGATAATTACACTCCTAGCTACCTGATAATTTTATGAATTACACTTTCGTTGTAACCCATTTTTATTAAGCCAATATTTTAATTTTCATGATACGGCCACAGTCACCTGAAAAGATAATATAGATTTAATTATAAATTTAAGTAATATTAACTGTGAACAAAAGTTATTAAAGTCACAGGAAGAATAAAATCTTAGGAACATTACCCAAAACTCATCTTTTAAAAAAATTTTTGTTGATGGATTATTATTAAATTTTTAAAAGTTTCTGTTTTCATTTTCAAATTATTGTTTTTTCAATTTCGAACTACTTATTTAAAATTATTCACTTATAAAGGACGCAAATCAAAATTTTGTATACAGTTATGGGATGTGTTCTTTCGAACGTTTTAATTAACAATCTTAAAAATGAGAAATTGCTAAATTTAAAACTTAAAGCGTCTACATTTTACGTCTGCTTAATTTTGTCTAAATTTTTTAGTTTCTGAGGTAAATAAATATTTACATATTTGCGAATTTCGAGCGTTTCAACTTGAAACAGAATATTCTTTTAATCTTCGAGTTTACAATTTTTTGAGCTGAACATTTTATTATTATTATTATATTATTTATTTTATATAAATAAATTTTTGCTTGAAAATTCAATTGTTGAATTCCCGAAAAAAAAACATGAATTGTCTACCAAATAGTTGAATTTTCAACTAAAAAGGATGGATTTACAATAAAAAATGGAATAGTTAAATTTTCAGTCAAAAA
>CAKNWT010280121.1:0-10630 GCA_932066315.1 Andricus coriarius | reverse complement strand
AGAGGATTTTCGGATATTTGGGATATTTGGAGTAATTATAACGATTTCATTTTATTTTTATTTTCCAAATTATGCAATGGACGAAGGGACTTCGAAGAATTTTTAAAGCATTGAAAAATTAATTTTAAGAGGATATTTAAAAAGATTCTAAAACGTAACATTTTGGAAGTTTTTAATAGATTTAAAGTAAAACTTAAATTAAAACTTTAAAAGATGTCCGGAAATTTATAAAATATTTTTAATTTTTTCCCAAGTTTAAAAAAATGCTCAATATCTTTTAAATTGACCCAAATTTTTTCTAAAATCGAGTAAACTCTAGTAAAATAAACAAATTTTCTTTAAACTTATCTAGATTCTTTTTTGACAAATCTGAAATCATCCAAAATATTTTTGAATCTTCTCCAGAAATTTAGGAAAATTATATTTATATAACCTTAAAGCAAATAAGATATTTTGTTGAAAATTTGTCATTTTTGATGAATTAAACCCATTTTGATATAAAATAAAAATATTTTTTTAGTTTCAATATTAATTATTATATTTTTCGTTGAGAATTAATTTTTCTTTGTTCAAAATGTTACTCCTAGGTTAAAAGCTAAACTACTTTGATCAAAATTTCTCTGGTTTGATTGAGTATTCATCATTTTAGTTCAAAAATCATCTCTTTTGTTGAAAATGTAACTATTTTGTTGAAAATTTGTCCTTTTTGGCAGAAAATTAATCTTCTTGGTTGAAAATTCAACTACTTGCTTAAAAGTTGAACTATTACTTAGCTAAAGAAATATTTATTCGAAGTTTTTCTTATTGTTTTTTTATTACTTGAAGTTGTTTTATAGCTTAAATTTGAACTTTGGCAAATAAATCCACAAATAATCTCCTTTAATGAGAAAAATCATAGAAAACCTTATGCGAATTGAGAAATATTTGTGCTTGTTATTAATCTTTCACCGTTAAATTAAAACTTCCAAATATTCTAATAAATTATTGAGAATAAAATACATTTTTTATGTTCTCAATTATAAACAATTTAAGGTTATGTTAATATTTTTACACCAAGAATTGGGCTTTTTAATAAAAAATTATTCAATTTCAAGTTTTCAACTTTTTTTCACAATTCTCGTTTTTCGGTTTTTAGCACTTTTGACTGGAAATTGATATTTAAAAAAAATCATTACGTTTTAAAGGTTCATAATTTTTTAACAATTTTAGGTTACGTTAGATTTTTACACCAAAAATTGATTCTTTAAAATAAAAATTATTACAGTTCGAGCAAGATTCGCAAACGTTAGTTCAGGATACATTCACATTTTTCACAGGAAATCGGTTATTGCAAAAAAAAATTACGAGTTTAAAGAAGATTTACAATTCTAAACAATTTTCTGTTATTTTTTGTTAGTATTTTTCGCCGGAAATGATTGGTATTTTTAATAAAATATTATTAGATTTCAAACAATATTTACCATTTTTTAACAACTTTGGAATATGTTGAGTATTTCACCTGATATTTGTATTTCCAAACAAAAAAACATTAGATCTTTTTCCAATTATTATTATTTAAAATAATAAAATTTATAAGTTGGTACATTTCGGATTTTATAAGGGGTTTTCGTTAGAAATTGATTAATAATTTTTCAACAATTTTGGGTAATTGTATAGTGTTTTTCCTCAAACATTAGTGTTTTTGAGAAAAAATAATTATATTTCAAAGATTCACAACTTTTGAACAATTTAGCATTATGTTGGCCCTCAATACACCGAAAATCTGTATTGTTGGAAATATTATTATACTCAAAAAAGATAAAACAAATTTGTCATATTTTTTGGCAAAATTTAATGTACACTTTTTGTTCGATGCGTTCCGTCATCCTGAAATGTGGCGCGTACCTGGTGACGCTAGTCGACTAAAGACTCGCAGGTCCGTGTCACTTAGTATGGGGCCTCAAAAAGGTGCCCCCTAAATGGTAAATATCTGTTATTGACAATGGCGCAACTTGGTCGCATACTTTTCGGATGGACCTAGGAATTCATTCTGATTTATACTTGAATAAAGAAATGCACAAATTTAATTATAATTTAAAAGAAATGGTTCTAAAATGATAATTCTAACACTCAACTTGGTACTTATCAGAGTCATGTTTTCTTAAAATAATTCAGCAGTAATAATATGTGGCAATGTGACATTTTAAGTCCTTGAGGAACACTTTGGTTTGAAAACTAAGTTGCCGGGGCACTTTTGAAGTTTGAACTTTGAAAACTCATTTTTCTAGAAAAACGTATCTAAATTTGGTCCCGGTCATTTCCGGCACATTAGTATAATGTCATGATATCAGCATAGATTAAAATGTGATTTCCGGTCGGAACCCCGAAATCGATACTTTTTACTTTTGTTTGCAAAAACGTGAATATCTCCTAAACTACGGTCGACAAAGTGGGACTTTTCCTTGCGGAACTTTTCATATTATTTGTGACTTTGATCTTTATATGAGAGTTTATTAAGTTTCAAATAAACCTTTCTCCAATACCTTGACAAATTTCATGTACCGTATATACCTTCCTAAAATGAGTTTCAAATAATAAATTTGATATGTAACCATATAGGGGCTTTCGCATGTAAATAGCTCTTATGACATGTTCTAACCCAGTGGGCACAAAAACATTAAAGTCCTAAGAACGTTCTAAAGACGTTCTTAGGACGTGCGTGTCAGTCCAATTCATGTCCTAAAGACGTCCCATGTTCCAAAGACGGTCTTTGGAACATGGGACGTCTTTAGGACATGAATTGGACTGACACGCACGTCCTAGGAACGTCTTTAGAACGTTCTTAGGACTTTAATGTTTTTGTGCCCACTGGGAACCTAGGAGATATTCGTTTTTTTCTAAGTCAGAGTTAAAAATCAAAATGATTATTTCTGGGTTTGAGAGATGGATGATACTAGGACCTATACTGAATCTCTTGGCACTATATTCATGTCCAGAAAGCAGCCGATAGTTGATATATTTCATGTTTGAAATCAAATTATAACACGTGCTCTTATGGCAATCGTCAACTTTAGATACGCTATTCTCAAAAAACGGTTTTTCGAAATTCCAACCTCAAAAAGGTCCCGACAACTCGTTTTTCAACTTAAGGGTTCGTTTTTTGGTCCCAACAAATATGTTGACAATAAAACCAAAAATCTCTCATTGCAGAAAATATGGCAAAAAAAGATCAAGATAAACTGCTTCTCGCCGTCCAGATAGGAAATTTGGCACAAGTAAAAAGTCTTACAAGTACTCCCCGATATCGAAGTTTAAATAATTGGAGTCCAGGATTTGATTCACTTCTCCAAAGTCTCAGGAACAAGGAACTAGAAATTGCAAAAGTGCTTATCAATCATGGCTGTTCAGTTGAGCAACAACATTTTAACGAAGCCGCCAAATATGCTGATGTCCAAATCATCCGGATGATTAGACAGAACGTCTCCAGAAGAGTTCACAGGACAAGCAATGAATTCTCTAAGGGACCAGACTACAAGAATGAAGTACATGCGCTGCATCTGTTTGCCCAAAGACGACCTGTGGATGAAGAATGTAAACGAGTTCTGGATCTTCTTCTACGTATAAAAGGCAATTCTATAAACATTGTTCAAACTCCGAGTGGCTATATTCCAATACACTATGCTGCAGAATGTGGAAATGCAGAAATGATTGCGCTACTTTCAAGCAAAGAATCGAAGATGAGCATAAAGACGAAGGAGGGTCTGACTCCTCTTCACCTAGGTGTTTTAAACGGTCATCCAGAAGTAGTTCGCATGCTTTTGGAACATAATGCCGATCACAAAATAAAAGATCCACAAAAAAGAACTGCTCTCTGCTTAGCAGTTGAAAAAAAAGATCTGGCGATGATCGAAGTTTTTCTAAAATCCTCAATAAAGATAAATACGGATTCGTTGATTGTGTACCGCGCTACTGAAGCCGGAACAAACTCGATTGTTGAAAAGCTTTTGAAAAGAGGTGCCGGCGCAAACTACTATTCGCCTGAAACTGGCAAAACACCACTCCACTTGGCAATTGAAAGAGGTGATCAAGAACTTGTTTCGATATTATTAAAGTATAAAGCGAATCCTAACCTAGCTCAGATTCATGCCCAGGATTCGAAAGGCGACGACCCTTCTATAGGATACACAGGACTTCACATTGCGGTCGATAAAGAAGATCTGGAGATGTTCAATCTTCTTTTAAAGAATGAGGGCACTAGACCCGGTAGAGTTGATTCAATGGGGCAAAATTCTCTCCATTTAGCTACCAAAAATGGATCATTACCTATTGCGACGCTTCTATTAAGTGAAAAATACAAACTTCCATTGTTTACTTATTCAAGCCCTAATGGATTCACCCCACTCCATATCGCAGTGAAGAATGGCAACGAGGACTTTGTCACTTTGTTTTTAGACGCAGGAATCTCCGTGCATTCTGCAACAGAGAAAGGGTATATGCCTCTACATCTTGCTTGTAGTGAAGGAAACCTATCGATGATCAAACTTCTGCTACAATACGAAGCTGACCTTAGTGCTCAAGGACCGTCTGTCATTGAAACTCCCTTGTTCTTCGCAGCTGCAGAAGGTAGCTGCGAAATTGTGGAACTCATATCAGAAATTTCTTCTAATCGGACCGGAGAATGGCAAGAAGGCTTTTACTCGTTATTTGTGGCTGCATATCATGGACACGAGAATGTCGTTAAACAGTTTTTAAAAAAAGCAGTCGATCTAAATGCGAATATCCACAATTATTTAACTCCTCTACAAGCAGCTGCACAACAAGGTCATGAAAATATCGTCAAGATTCTTTTGGAACACAAGGCCGAGATAAATCCAAAAAGTAGTGAAGGAAATGATCGGTTCTCCACTCCTCTCATTTCTGCTTGTCTCTCTGGAAACGAGGCCGTCGTCGAAATTCTTCTGAATCAAGAAGCTGATATAAACGCAAAAATTGTCTCGAAACCTAAGGAAATGAACTCTAAGGTCGAGTGTCTTTTAACTTATGGGTACTACTCTTTTTCAGAGGTTCTTTCTAAAGAATTTAAGGTGGGATATACGCCGCTTCACATTGCTGTTGAAAGTGGTAAAAGAGAAGTTGTCGAGATGATTCTAAAACGAGGAGCAGATGTTAATGCTAAAGCTAATGATAATTCAACGCCACTTTATGTTGCTGTAAACAAGCAAGACGAAGAACTTGTTTCTTATCTCCTAGAATCTGGTGCGTCTACTGATGCTACAGATGTACTCTTGAAAGCTATCGTGTTAGAAAATGCGAAGATTGTTGAGCTTCTGCTCAAGCACGGAGCACCTCTGAACTTCAACTTCACATTTCAACACATGAAGGGGTATACACCGCTGCTTCTTGCTATAAAGGTGGGCAATCTAGAGATCATCGAAGTTCTTTTGAGAGAAGGATCATCAGTAGATCATGTATGTTCTGAAGGACTGACACCAATATTTTATGCTGTGGCAGCTCACAAGACTAATGTTGTTAAACTTCTTGCAAAGAAGGGAGCTTCCTTGAGTTTTACTACTAGGAATGGAGAATCTTTATTACACTTTGCTCTTAACAATTACGTAGACGAAGACATGATTAAGTTGATAGTGGAATGCGGAGTAGACCTGCATATACTTGAAGACAATTATCTGCCAATTGAAAGGATTTGTACCGGGATCTTTGATCGTGACATGTCTTACAATCTTGATTCAATGCTGAGGATATTTTTGAGAAATGGCCTGGACGTAAATAGTGCATTCTGTAATAGGGGCCCAACCCTTTTGCATTATGCAACATATGATGGAACTGCGAATTTGGAGATAGTAAAGTTGTTGCTTCAACATGGTGCCGACTTTAATCTTCTGAACAGAAAAGACCACACACCTTTTTATCACGCTTTTCGACATAATGTACAGCGCGCATATGCTATTCTTCGAGCGATAATAAAAGCAGAAGCTAAAGGGGGGTACATATGCCCGGAGAATCTGGAATTGATGAAGAGTGAGTCTCTTAAAGACTACTCTAACCACTGTAAGGCTGAAATCGAAGAAATGAAGCTGAAGAAGATCACCCGTCAAGTTTCCTATTTCAATATCTTCATTTCAGGTGAAGCAAATTTAGCATTCTATGCTGGAAATAAAAATATCATCAAGGCTATAGATTCCACCGATTTGAAACTTTTCTTTCCATTGTACCATGAAGATTTAAAATTTTGTTTTGATAGAGGCGTTGCTAGAAAGAACCTGTTAAACGTGAGCGAGCGGGTCATGAACGAGATTTTAGACAAGAAACTGCCAGGTCTTATAGCCGACGAAATTTTCAAGAATCTGAGATTTATTGATTTAAAAAACTTTTGCAGAGCTCGTTATCCAATTATGTTTTTGACTGCCGATTAAACTGGATATTATTAATTTTTTGTCGGCATACTCTTTTCTTCAGAGATAAAATTAAAATGCAACCAAAGTTTATTTTATGTACTATTATATGTCTACATATTAATTATTGGATACAGCTAAGAAGTCTGAATAGGATTGCAAGTCTCTTAGAGAAGTTCGTTGTAAATGTCTATTAAAAATCAATGTTATTTTTGTGAAAAACTTTTTATGATGATTGTATTTAAGAGTTAGTCTTTATGAGATATGTAATAATCTCAGACCATAGTTTTCATGACAAATGTGTCTGAACTGGGCACAAATTTTCACTAAATTAAAGTTAAATAAACTAAATTTTAATTTATTCCATGTCTCTTTTATCACTTTATTAGTCAAGTTTTTTGAACAAAAAAATGAAAAAAAAACTCTCCCTTCAGCTATCTCTTCTAAATATAGAGTTAATTATTATGAAAATTAATTTTTTTAAATGAACCATTTAAATTAGTATAAGATTCTCTTTGCCTAAATCAAATAATCGCTAATAAAAAATAAATGAAGGTTTAGTGGAGTAATTTCTGCGGTGCTTAATTTCTTATTTCTTTCAAATCTTAAAAGAAATCAAACGTCCTCTGTCTTTGTCTTCATACGCATAGAAGACAAAGGCAGAGAAACCCGTGCAGAAATTGCCCAACTTGTTCCCAAGTTCCGATCTGGGCCCGATCGGATTTTCCACATGTGGCCGCAAGGGGGCAGGTGGTGTGGCTCGCGTCGGAACCACGTCGAAACGGGTTAGGTTACACAAGATTATTTCAAGTTTTGTGTTGTCCTCGTGACATTGTTTTGTTTATATCAAACTTAAAATGCCGAAATAAAAAAGTAAATTGCGAGTTCGGAAGCAGAGAATTGTTGGTGAAATTTCCTGTATCCGCAATGAAGATGAAGGTAAGTTTTAATTCACTAGATTCAACATAAAAATCAGGAAACCTAACTCCCAGATGAAATACGAAATTAGTGTTTCATTTGTTTTTCATTAATTTTTAAATCTAAATAATCTTATTAACAGTGTAATATGTTTATTTTATTTTTAATGTAAATGGGTGATTGCTATAAAGTTGACCATTCTAAGTAACTATCATTTTTCACATATTCTGTGATTAATTAATTTTTTCTAAAAATTAGGGCAGAATTTAGAAAAGTTTTAAAATTTTAGACGACTTCGTTTAGAAATAATAAATAAAAATGCTTGAAAAATGCCGGGTGACGCAATGTCCCAAACTACAAATTTAAAATAGAAAATTGCTAAATAATATTAAACATATTTTTGTGATAATTTGGGCTTAAAAAAAATCGATTGAAATTAGTTGCAAAAGATGATTATGGAGTATTAAGATAAATATTTTGCATTTAAAGATAATAAGAATAAAGACTCTAAACTTTAAAATAATTTATAGTGTACATAAATTTCGAAAAAATAAATGAATAAAAACGAAAAATGGTTAGAAAAGAAAGAAGGTCTTGAAATAATTTATTATCTCAAACTAAATTTTTAATTTGAATTTACCGCGCTTATATCGAAAGATTTTGATTGGTCGACTGTTCGCATTCGATTGTAAGCAGTGAAGATAGGCACCATTGCAACGATAAATAATGGTGAAAAGTTTTTTGTTAGTTGTATCGTTACATTTTGGATCCTCTTCAAGCGAGATATTTTCAGCTTGCAAAGATACCCGTAAGTATTTCTAAACAAATTGATTATAAAATAAAGCATTAAAATGACAGTAATGTTTGAAAGAAAGTTCACAATTCATTTTTAGCCTCTGAAGATTTTCAGCAATGTATTCGAGAAAGCGTCGTCATTTGGAGCGCATTTACTATTTATATGAATAAATAAAATTTTCAAGCTTTTTAGAAATGTATATGTTCTTGCTTATAATTGAAAATACAGATTACTTTATACAAAATATATGAACATTCGGATTCGTATTTATTCGAACATAACCTCACTTTTTAAATTTCTTTCATAACGTACCCCATGTGCGTTAGTCAATCAATATCCATATGGAGAGTGTTTGACACCGGTAAAGAATTTAAAGCAAATACGTTTTTAACCTACGTTTCAAAAAATAAATATTGCCATTTTACGTTTCAAAAAACAGTTTTTTGCAGACATTGATTCTCTCGGTGACTTTCAAGACAATGGATTCTTGCACGAGTTTATAAAAAACCAGAACTGGCTCCGGACAAGGTTGAGAAAAATTTAAGGATAGTTATTTTTTTATTTACTATAATTATTACTAAAAATATAATTGATCTAACCATGATTGTTTTTTTTTTCTATTTAGATGACTTGTTGATAAGGAAAATTAGGAGTTTGAGGGTTAAAATTAGAGAAATGCAGGCTAATAAAGTCTCTCTGATGAATATGTTCGATGATATATCCTGCACAAACTACTTCCCAAAGCTAACTATTTATTGCTATTAAAAAAAACTATTAAATTTTACTATTTGTAAAAATAAAAGATTACAGGGGCCACATCTGGGCCAGACCGGGCCCACATTTTCGAGGCCCAGATGTGGGCCCGATCGGGTAGGGCGTGTCATTTCCGGTCTGGCGCTAGGCTGATTACCCTATCGGGGCCACATTTTTCCCGATCGGGGCCTGATCAGCGCCACATCAAAATTTCTGCACGGGAATGTAGAGTTTTTTCGCTTTTGCGTTTATAAATTTTGACGAGTTTCTTTGTATTATTTACAAATAAAATACTCAGTGGGTGCAATTTCATTATTTGCTTAAATATTAGTATTGATTTAATTTTATACGCCTACTGGTTTCTATCGAGAAGAATTCTGCTACATACTAGAAATTGAGATTATGCATGCAACAATCAACTTCGGTTTGTTTAAATTATTTTAAATATAACGTAATAAATTTTTTTCATGTTATTTCACCCGCATAGTTTCTTCATTTGTTATTTTCTATTAAATGAGTGTTGCAAATTATCTTTCATGTGATTTTATTTTCTTCAAATTCTGAAGTCTATTCTTGTTTGAGGTTTTATTAAATACATAAAAAAACTGAATAAGAAAACATGGAAAAAAGCTGTTACTCAAATTGGAACATTATTTATTAATGTGAACAGAAGAATACATTATTCCTTCTAAATTTAATTCGTTCAAATGTGTACAAAATATAAAATTTTACAGAGATTTAAATAATTTTACAAATATTTTACCGATTTCACAAAAATTGCAAGAGATTCCAAAGATTGCAAAGATTTAAAATTGTTTTTAAAGTTTTCAAAAGCTTTCTCAAATATTGCAATTATTTCACGAAGATTTTAAAGAAATCAAAAATTGCAAAAATATATAAAAGGTTTCCCAGAGATTTAAATGATTACACAAAGATTTCAAAGATACCACAAGATTTTAAAAGTTTTCAATCATTTCAATGATTTCAAAAGATTTTAAAGATTTCGAATAATTTTCAATGAATTCAAAAAAATTTCAATATTTTTCAAAGATTTAACATAGAAGTCAATGATTTTACAATTATTTGAATGATTTCATAAAGATTTCATAAATTTCAAAAGAGTTCAGAAGATTTAAAAGATTTTGAAAGATTAAAAATATTTCACAAATATTTCAAGAGATTTGAAATATTTTACAAAATGAGATTACAAATTTTTCACAGGGTCACTTCAGTATTATGGTAGAATATAGAATTAACGATATAATATTAAATTCGAAGCTGAAAATCAATGTCGCAGGACTATTTTCTCTAAAGCTTATTAAATATTTAATTTGGAAAAAGTGGAATTTTTATGGTAATATTAAAAAACATCTTTTTTTTTTAAATCTTGAAGGTGACATCTTCAAAAATGTACACGAAGTCACGCGAAGATTTCAGAAAGATTTCAATACATTCAAGAGATTTTTTAATTATTTCAAAAACAATTTCAAAAGATTTTAAAAAATTCACAGAGATTTCAATGATTTCGCAAAGATTTAAAAAATATCAAAATATGTTGGAAGATTTAAAAAATTTCAAAGATATTTTGAAATATTTCAAAGAGATATCAATGATTTCAAAGAAATTTTAATGAATTCACAAATATTTAAACGATTTCTCAAAGATTTCAAAGGTACCAAAATATTTCGAAAGATTTAAAAGCTTTCGCAAAGAATTTAGAAAGACTTCAAAACATTTCAGACATTTTTCAATAACTACCCAGTGGGCACAAAAA
>CAKNWT010279686.1:0-13256 GCA_932066315.1 Andricus coriarius | reverse complement strand
GCACGTGTAGTCTCCAAGTGATTTGTCATGTGAGAATCGAAAAGCGAAATATCCCGCAATGTATTTTTTACAACACTATCATGAAAATGGCGTGTTTTCGTACTTATGATCTGTGTGTAATGTGGCGCGTTTCGAGCGATACGAATAAAGAACGTACGAAATGAGGAATGCTTACGAAAAGGCCCTTTTTCGTAAGCATTCCACATTTTCACAATAAGTAAAAGGAAGATAGTTAGATAAAGACGGAAATAGGTCGATGTTTTCAGCGACAACTGAAGCGCCTTCGTCTCGCGACTTACCGTGCAGAAATATATACGCTATAAAAACTAATCAGTACTTAAAATATTAAATTTTGTCTTTTCAAATTGATGACATTTCTTTATGAGCAAACTATACATTTTTATTAGTAATTTGTATTAAAAAAGTAATTTTTCATGTGTACAATTTAAATTTTCCCACAACTTTGACTTGAGCAACTATAGCGCACCTAGCGGCGGAAAGTATCGTGCATGTCTCGTGGTAGGCCCTTTTCTTGACTCGTGCAGTGTTTTTAGACTCGTCTTCGGTTCGGGCACCTTGGGTGCCCTCACCTACGACTCGTCCTAAAAAACACTGCACTTGTCACGAAAAGGCCGTCGCCTACCACTTGTAATGCAATATACTATTAGACCTTCTTGGCATATTTTTTCCGTAGCAAGTGTTTGCTCCAACGCCTTTACCAAGTCATTTTCCTCAGTGGTTGGAGTGTAATTTTTCAAAGCAGAACATACAAATACGAAATAAAAATTGTACAAAATATGGGAAAGAAATTATGATTAAATTGACCCTGTGGGCACAAAATTTGGCGACGTCTTTATGACATCGTTACGACACTTTTACGACATCTTTACGATATTCTATATCCATTTCGTAAGGATGCATTTACGATGTCGAAAAGACATCGTCAGATCATACGACGTATTTAAGATATCGTAAAGACATATTAACGACATGGACATGTAATTTGATGACACATTGATACTACACTCAGCTGCAGATTCATTACTAGTACTGTCACCTGTCGAAATGTCATTTGCATCTTCCTGCACAGTACTTTGATCGGAATCGACTGGGACTGAACCTTCTTACGCCGAAGACTTCTCATTGGGGGGGGAGGGGGGGGGGATTCTCAGTGGGAATTGCGTGAGAATGAAGTTTTCGCATTTTTCTGGATGTTCTATTCAATACTTCGTCCATGAATTCCGCAATTTTACTTCTTGGTTTGAAACATTCGGGCGAGAAATGATCAGAACATATTGTTGCTGGAATATATAACGAAATACAGTAATAATACACACACGAGTAGAAAATGAAAGTTCAAATGAAACAATAACTTTAAGAAAGTTTGATGAAGATTATTTTTATGCTGTTAGGGTAACCGGTGCGATTTTAATGGTACTGTAAATAAAATGGACAGATGGGCCAAATATGTACTTTGTAAGATGTACTATAAATATTTCAAACTAACCATGTTGTGCACATTTAATTTCCTTCCTGCATACACGGAGCCACGCAGCACGGTAGTATGGATTTTTGGGCATTCTATGGAAAGTGACATCTTCTTTTTCTGTGTATTCTTACAACAGAGTACTGCACAGTTCTTCACCATTGTTATCTACAAAAATTAAATTAAATATAATTTCAATTTGAGGAAGTGAAGACAATTCATCTGAATACAAGTCAAGAAAGTTTGATGCAAAAAAGTTAGTCAATTCCGAAGAAATCGACCGTGAATCTAAGAATTACAATTTTATGATTGTAAACACTTCAAATAGTTTCAAATGACTTCAAAACGATTTCAGGAACATTTCAAATATTTTAAAAGATAAAAAATTATTTTTAAATATTTTAGAAGATTTACAAAAATGTCACGAGATTTAAAACATTTCACAAAGTGAAAAACTCTAAAGATTTCAAACAATTTCCAAATATTTGAAAAAAATCATAAAATATTTCAAATATTTCAAACGGTTTAAAAAGCTTGGAAAATATTCCAAATTTTTTTTATAAATTGGAAAACAATTTAAAACATTTAAAAAGATTTGAGAAGATTTAAAAAGATTTCAAGGTTTTGAAGGATAGCACAAAGATTCAAACGATTTCAAAAGGTTTGGAATTATTTTAGATGATTTCAAACGATTTCACAAATATTTACAAATATTTTAAAGATTTGAAACGGTTTCAAAAGACTTGAGGAAGTTTTGAAATTTTTAAAAAGATTTGAACAGATTTAAAACATATTTCAACGAGGGGCCAACAACTCCGATATTCCTGGTCCAATCACGAAATATTCCCAAATATTCTTTCAATATTCCCAGATATTCTGGAAAAATAGAATGATAATGCTTACATTTATTAAATCATAGCTTCTTTTTAGAACATGGATTTTCCACTGAGCAGTTGAATTAGCAACAAAAAAGTAAATTTTTAACCAATGAGTTGAGATTTGAACGAAATAGTTAAATTTTCAGTTGAAAAAATTGATTTTCTATTTTTAAAAAACGAATTATCTACAATAAAATTGAATTTTCAATTAAAAAATTACTCCTCAATTTGAAAATACGAATTCCCAACTAAAATTATGAATCTAAGAGAAAAACAAAATTTTTTGCTATAAATCTTTAAAATATAAAATATTTTAAAATATAATTATATAGTTAAAATATAATTTCTTTGCGTGAAAATTCATTATTATAGTTGAAAATTGATCTTTTTTACTTGAAAAATTAACTATTTCCTTCTTGGTTGAAAATTTTTCTTTTTTATTTGAAAGATGAAAATTCAACGACTTATGTGAAATTTAAACTATATTTCGTTAAAAATTAATTTCTTTGAGTAAAAATTCATTCTAGTTTTGTTTTTATTTGAAAGTTCAATTATTATGTTGAAAATTCGTCTTGTTTTGGTAAAAATTCAACTAGTTGGTTGAAAATTCAACTACTTGTATCAAATTTTAAGTGTATTTTGTTAAAAATAAATTTCTTTGAGTAAAGATTCATTCTAGTTTCTTTTTATTTGAAAGTTCAATTATTTTGTTGAAAATTCGTCTTGTTTTGGTAAAAATTCAACTAGTTGCTTGAAAATTCATTTTTTTGTTGCTAGAAATTTAACTACTTATATGAAATTTGAACTAAATTTTGTTAAAAATTAATTTCTTTGAGTAAAAATTCATTATTTTAATTTGTTTTATTTGAAAGTTCAATTATTTTGTTGAAAATTCGTCTTTTTTAGTAAAAAAAAATTATTAAAAGTAGATGGTATATATATATATAGACAATAACGTACGTATTGTACACTTACCTCTCAATTAAAATATGCTGAGAGTTCCAAAACGTGAAACTGCAAAAAGTAATACAAATTTGCACACTGCACTCGTTAGAAATCCACAAACACAAGAGAAAATGGTATATTTCACTGTTTGAACTGATCGAAAGTTTCAAAATGTCAAACTGTAAACACTGATTAGAACTTGCGCCTTACACTCCTTTCAAATTGGAAAACACAAGAGCAAATTGTATATTTAAATCTTGGAATCGGTTAAAACTTTCAAAACATTAAACTGTCAAAACTGTTAAAATTTGCAGATAGAACTCGTTGCAAATCCGAAAACACGTGAAAAAATTCTTTATTTAATACAGCAGATTCGACATCCATAAAAAATACAAAAGGATGGGTCACGGAGCGTAGCACATGGCCAAATTTGATTTGTGATCAGTGACAGGTGCTTCGCGGAGAGAAATCTCAGGCTGCCTTTCCTCATTAAATCATAAATTCTTCAAGACCCAATCCCCCAATTGTCATCCGTATATCTTTCAAAGTTTTCTACAAAATTTACGGGCTACTGCAATTCTCGCAGCCCTTGTTTAATTTTGTAGATGTTTATGTCCGTGATCCAAAATAAATAGTTAGCTACATCATAAAAAATGACAAATTGTAAATTTCAATTTGTGCTTCTAACAGTATAAAGTACAGAAAATTATTAAATTTAATTCTTCAAAAAAATACATCCATAAGTTGTGAAAGAACTTTCTTTTAATTCATGCATTTTAACTATACGTATTTGCAGTTGGATATATTTATTCATTATAATAATAGATTCACACTTGAAGGACACACCTCCAAATATAAATAGAAAAAAATATCTCCGAAACCTCTATGATAGACTATCCGATGAAAATACTTGAAAAAGAAAGGAGACAATCTTTGAAAAATCGGAAAGCCCATGGTTTCTCAGTGATCCCAAGTGTCCTTTAGGGATAAATAGTTTTAAATTTAGAATTTCTATTAAATGTAAAACTATGTATCTTCAAGAATTAAAACAGGTATTAATTAGATTCTTATATCTACATTTAAGTATCTAAGTTTGAGAAACGCTGTGCTACATCATGACGCGAAAAGATTTCAATCGTAGTTAGGAAAGCTTATCTGCATTGTCATGGTAATTTAATATATATTACATTGACATTAATATATATTAATTAATCTTGGAATTAATATTATTACTCAGAATGATCTACCGCCCTAGACGGCAAACACAACTTTGAATTTGAATGGCAGTTGGCTTCGCGTTCCTTTCGCGCCAGTGCAGCGGGTATGGTGGGGGTACTCGGGTCGCGCGAAGTCGAACGAATTTGCGCATCGGGTTGGCGGGACCATAGTTTGTTGGATCATGATATATACTGTAAACATGAGGTTCATGATGCAAAACTAATCTTAGGTGGCAGCACCGAGCCGAGTACTAGACCCTCTGTCAATGAGATACGAATTTCAATCAAAGAAATTTTATTAATAAGTGTAAAGTGCCATTTATACCTTGTAAACATAACAAAATATATTTTTCAAACTTTTCTTTTAATATTTATCATATCGCATTTGTAAAAGGTTGATAAATCCTTTTCTGACTGTCACATGAACAGTGAGGTTAGGTTTACCATATATCCCAATGTATGTATAATTCCCACTAAAAGCATAAATCACCTTCGCATATAAGCACTAAGCATATATTTAAAGATTATTTATCCTCATATATTTAGTTATAAGCAACCGAACATCAAGCACAATATTTTTTTCGTCTCTCATCGACAGAGGGTCTAGTACTCGGCTCGGTGCTGCCACCTGCGATTAGTTTTGCATCACGAACCTCATTGATAACGAGTTTCACAAAATTTTGTGATTACCACCACATTGAGGTTAGGGATGTTACCACAAGAGCATGAATTTTGTTTTGTATTATTAATTAATAACAAAAGCGCTTGTAAAATTCCAACACTTCACATGCGGTAACATATAACCTGACTTCTGTAATAACATACTATACGCATTTAATGTGGGTACATAATATTCGAGCCCACACAGACTGTGTGGGTTTAGCGAACGTTAAAAAAAGCGTTAGAATCACAATCATATATATTTTTCCCGAACCGAAACCCAACGTAGAAAATTTTTAATGCGGTTATGCTATGAAAAGGAAAAACTTATATGGACTTACCAGAAGGACCAGAGGCTCAAAATAATCCTATTGTACAGACATACAACAATTTTCAATTTCAATGCTTTCAATAGACGATTCACTTCGTTAAAGCGTTGGACCGTACCGTTTCACGCTGCCTGTCGAGTCGTGCTCGGGGGGAGTGGGTGGGGGCACAGACGTGACACAGATTAGTGCTCCCAATCCGGCTCCCAAACCACAGTGCGCATGCGCTGCAGCGGCAGTCTCATTGGCTGTAAATGGCGCGCTTTTTTGAAACTATTACATGTGTAAATTAATTTTTTATAATAAATCATCATTGTGGAAATAATAACAATTATTTTTCAGATCATAAAATAGTCTTTTAGAGTGCAAGGTGAAATAATGTGCTTGATTGTATTATTTACAGATAAATTTTTGATTTTAAATTCAAAGGAAGGAATACCTTTTTGCACCAATGTAAATTCTAAATCATTCGCAATATTTGTTTGTACTTTAAGATTATTATATATTGTGAAAAATTGATTTGTATATTTGATCATTTCAAACAAGCGCGCGATCAACATCCAATGACGCTGCTGGTGCGATGCATGCACAAAGCAGTTGGGGAGCCAAATTCGGAGCACTACTGACGCGTAACTAGTACAAATGCGCGTTTACATTTCAAAATATATATACTTTCTGTACTTCGCCTAGTTCTTTCACATTTATTGAAAAAATATTGTACATATATTTTACTTCGATAGAAAATACTGTCTGTACTGAATTGTAGATATTATTTCATCAATAAGATAATAATAATTTTTTTACATTATTCTTATATGAATATGTATATTATAATAACCTTTATAATAGTCATTTTTTAATCTTTATCATTAATTTACCAAACTCTTCGATCATTAATTTAAATTTCGATTAAGTTTGAATGCAATGAATAATTTACTTTAATTAATTTTATTTCATTTAAATTAATTTGACCAGTTTATTAATATAATTGTTTCCTCTTAGAGGAATTTAAACTTTTTAGGGATATGAAAATTGAGTTAAAAAAAGCTTTCTTTAAAATATATTTCAAGTGGTATTATTCTTGCCTTTATATTTTTCGATATAATTATAATTTAATAACATTTATATCATATCAATCTTATTTTTTTAAGTATTTCAAACTGGCTTCATGTTGCACATCTGCAATGTGTCGCAATTTCATTATTATTATATTAACAACTGTGCTGGTCTGAATATGTGACGCATTATATTATGCCTCACATGTATGTGCCTATCACAAAGTGCGAGGCATATGCCTCGCACGTACGTGCCTCTCACATTGTGCGGCGCATATGCCTCGCACATACGTGCCTCTCACATTGTGCGGCGCATATACCTCGCACGTATGTGCCTCGCACGAAATGCGACGCATATGGACCGAACCCTGCACGCACCGCGTGCCTCGCACGCGGTGTGGGTAGCATGCCTCGCACGATTGTTATCTGAGTGTATTATGCTTCGCCAGCGTGTCGTATCTCCATCTAAAAATACATAGAGACACGTCACTTTAGTGAAGTAAAATATAGTTGATACACTCTGTATATGGAAACCTTTGTTAGTGACTTATTTTTCGGAACAGTCGATTTGCCGTAAGTTGAAATGTACGGCGTATACTCGTATCGGGGAGTACAGCGGCACCAAACGATTTAGCTTGCTGTTGCAGTAGCAGCAGAAGCGACGTCGCACAGTGCGGCGAATGAGGAAATCGGGGTTCAAAATTATCCAGAACCTACATTTTTTGTCCGACTTCATCTTTTTTTTCAAATTAAAGCTAAATAAATTCTTAAGAGGTCTGTCGAGGACGATTTTGCAAAAAAGGCTCTGTTTGTTTATTATCTAAGTTGCAAAATGCCAATATACCATCATTTTTCATATTTGAGCTGCCTGTTCTGTATCATTTATTAATATTACCTCAAAAAGATAAAAAAAACTAATAGATTTACAATCGATTAACAAATCCTGATAACATAGATGAAGTTCCTGCAATCCGTCTAATTGTTATAGACAAATTTATGAACAAAATCGATTTTTTCTGTACATTGAAGCCTGGAAGCTCTTTTCATTACGTGTTTCCCCGCCAAATCGAGTAAAATCAATCTTTCACTAAAATCAAACACTTGAGTATTATTTTTTTGATTGTTATAAACGAATTTCATAAACAAAATGCAATAAGTAAGCGCTTTTGGATATATAAAATGCATTTTTTCTGCGCCATCATTAGTTTTGCCTTCAAAAATGAAAATTCCATGACAGAAATGGACAATCAACAATTGCATAATTGTTCATTTTATCCCTAAATTAAAATTCTGATGGAAGAAACTGACATTTCACAATATTTTTCATTGTTGTTAAAAATTGTGATCAACAATTGCATTTAATAGTCGATTTCAAATAGGAAAAATCTCTTTCTTGCTTAAATGTTCATTAAACCATAAAAAATGAAACTTCTGCGATATATTCTGACATCCAACAAAATTTTCCATCGCTATAAACAATCTTGATCAATTAATTCTTAAAATAATTCTTTCGTATAGAATAAATCTGTTTTTTGTGTTCAATAGTTAATGTTACCTTGAAATAAGGAACCGAGTCGTAAAACATCAACACTAAACATCTTTTTCCAATATTATAAACAATGAAGATGAACGAAATCATGAAACTTACCCATTTTTGAACCGAAACAAGTGAAAAACGGAACAACTGTCTCTTGATTTTCAGTTGTTTCGTTCATCATTTATTTCTATTCCGGAAACCAAAAAACAGATTTATTCTATACGAAAGAATTATTTTCAGAATTAATTGATCAAGATTGTTTATAACAATGGTAAATTTTCTTGGATGTCAGTATATTTCGTAGGAGTTTCATTTTTTATGATCTAATACACATTTCAGCAAGAAAGAGATTTTTCCTATTTTAAAGCGACTATTAAATGCAATTGTTGATCAGAATTGCTAACAACAATGAAAAATATTGTGAAATGTCGGTTTCTTCCATCAGAATTTTGATTTAGGGATAAAATGAACAATTATGCGAAGAAATGGATATTTCCATTAAAAAGTGTCCGTTTAATGCATTCGCTAATCAATATTGTTTATAACAAAGGTCAATATTATTGATTGTCCATTTCTGTCATGGAATTTTCATTTTTGAAGGCAAAACTAATGATTGCGCAGAAAAAATGCATTTTATACATCCAAAAGCCCTTATTGATTGAATTTGGTTATGAAATTTGTTTATAACAATCAAAAAAATAATACATGAGTGTTTGATTTTAGTGAAACATTGATTTTATTTGATTTCGCGGGGGAAAACGCAATGAAAAGAGCTTCCAGGCTTCAATGTACAATAAAAATCAATTTGGTTCCTTAATTTGTTTATAACAATGGAACAGAATGCAGGAACTTCATCTAAGTTATCAGGATTTGTTAATCAAATGTAAATCTATCAGTTTTCGACCTTTTTGAGGTAATATCAATAAATGATACAGAACAGGCTGCTCAAATATGAAAAATTATGATTTTTTGGCATTTTGCAACTTAAATAAAAAACAAACAGAGCTTTTTTGCAAAATCAGCCACGATAGACCTCTTAATAATTTAATTAGCTTCAATTTAAAAAAAAAGATGAAATCGGATAAAAATGGTAGGCTCTGGATCATTTTAAACCCCAATTTCCTAATTCGCCGCACTGTGCGTCGGTAGGACTACGCTAGGGTAGGCACTTTCACTTCTTTCTTGTACTTCTTTAGGACTCACTACTCTTCTCCACTTATATTAACGATGTAATATGAATATATTATACTTCTATCATTAAATTTTGACGGTAGAAACTGTTTAAAATCATTATTTGACACCCAACGCAGGTAGGGGTCAATTGAACCCTCGTGGTAACCGAAGGTGGCAGAAAATCCCGGTACTTCCAGTGTTAAATATCAAAATACTAGAGACAAAAAACTTCTGTTTTAATAAACGAAAATTGAATTCTGTACACAAAATTTTAGAAAATTACCATATATGGAAGACAATTTCAATTTCTCTTATTGTATATGTCAAAGTATTCCCTGCTGGAAGTAAAAAGATAGAGATCCTATGCTTTTGAATCATTTTCAATCTTTATGATCGAAATAGATAGAGAAAATGTATTCAATTCTATCTCTTTGTCAATCTGCATTAGCGTCTATCTTTTTCAATCCACTTTTTTCTATCTCATCCTATACTTTAGCTATCCACGTCAATCTTTTTCTATCTTGTCAATCTAAATTCACTTCTTTCTTTTCCAATCTCCTTTTCTGCATCTCATCCTATCCTGCTTCTATCAACGTCAATCTTTTTCTATTTTTCAATTATTCTAAACTCCCTTTATCTTTTTCAATCTCCTTTTCCCTATCTCTTCTTATCCTCAATCTATCCGCGTCAATCTTTTTCTATGTTTTTGTCTATATAAATTCACGTCTTTCTTTTCCAATCTCCTTATCTCTATCTCATCCTATCCTGCTTCTATCAACGTCAATCTTTTTCTATCTCTCAATTAATCTAAACTCTGTAACGTGGTGGCTAACCACCCGTTATGCATCCTTCCCCAGCTTTTCATAAATAAACAAATAGATCGTGATTATTCCCATGGCCGACACAAGCTCAAAATAGAAAATTAATTTAGAGATCAGATCTTATTATAATATCGGGTTTGAGGAGTGAGAGAGAACTTTATTTTTTTAGAGAACCGATACAGAGCGAGCTACTTCGGTTAGAATTGTATAATAAAATTGTATATAACCTGTCACTATTGATTAAGTTAAATTAGGTACCTGGAGTCATAAGGTAAGGAGGACCTGACGTTCTACATCGATCTCCGAAATCCGCACTACCTCACTACCACCAAGTTTACGTCACTCTTACGAACCCACGGTCACGTCACTATCACAGGACCCATAAGGATTTCGAGCAAGCCACTACATATTAATCAAAGCCAAGGATTATTAAAATAATTATCAGGCCATGCCAGGCTCGGCACTTGTCAACACAAGGAGGCAGCCATTTTACACCGGCCGGCGTTCCACATACCGTTTGGAACGTGTTTCGTGCCGGCCATCAACAACCCACGAGTTTTGAGTGGAGAAAGAAGTAGCCGCAAATTTACTTGGACGAGTCCATTTTGTTCTGCCGGACTGGCATTGAAGTAAAGTAAAAGGGACTCTGTGATTCCAGGATTCAGATAGGCGTTACTATTCTTACTTTTCTCCAGATTTCTTTTAGGTTTCATGAGACTATTTGAGTTCTTTATTTGTTTAAAATTTTTGAGATTACTTAGATCTAAATGATATGTGAAATATGTGTCGCGCGTAATGATTGAAAAATGTGTCTAGATTTTTTTTCAGCTGACGCCATTTTGAGTGTAGAAGCCAAATGAAATTGACAATTTGGTATTAACAATCTTTGTGTATGTCAGGCTTTCTTTGTGAACTTTTAGTTAGTAATGACTCCTACTACTGTGCGAAAACTTAGACGATTTCTGGGTATGGTATCGTGGTACAGGCGATTCACAAAGGATTTCGCTCAGAAGTCAGGCCTTCCAAGAGCTGAAATCCGCATTAATCTCCGCTCCCACCTTATCTAGTCCAGATTTCAGTTTGCCATTTTGTTTACAAACTGGCGCAAGTAGTACGGGTCTGGGGGCTGTCCTCACCCAAATCCAATATGGCGTGGAACACGTCATAGCCTTTACTAGTCGATCCATGCAAGGCGCCGAGAAAAAATACACCGTTACGGAGCAAGAATGATTAGCGGTGGTATAGGCGGTCGAAAGGTTTAGACCTTATTTGGAGGGCTATCACTTCGCAGGGATTACGGATAATAGTAGTCTCCGATGGCTCTATCACTTAAGAGATACTACTGGGAGATTAGGTAAATGGGCCCTTCAGCTGTTACAATACGATTTCGAGATTAAATACAGAAAAGGTGCCTTTCACCACGTACCAGGTGCGCTGTCGCGCATGTTTGATCCGGACTCTGAGGTGGTATGTGCTATTGGCGAGACTGATGAGCTGTTGTATACTCGAAGAACCAAACTGGTCCAAGGAATGCCATATCAATTTCCGGATGGGAAATTGGAAGGCGATCGACTATACTACCTTCGCCCTGACCACCTGACTGACCCATTACTGCCTGATTTGGAGCCCTGGAAACTGGTCTTACCTTTGGAGCTTCGCAATAGGGCTATTAGTGAGGCACACGATACCACAACTTCTGGACATTTAGATGTTGATAAGACTTTTCAACGTCTCTCGTTGCTCTACTATTGGCCCTGAATGTTCAATTACGTTGCAAAATACGTTCGAGCATGCAAGATTTGCCAAAAGATGAAGGTGGACCAGGCGGGTCCGGTAGGTCTGATGGGTAAGCGGGTAATCGAACAACCTTGGTCGGTGGTAGCAGCGAACATGATGGGACCGTTCCCACCTAGTCGCTCTGTTTACCAGTATATCTTGGTCTTCTAAGACATGTTTACCAAGTGGATCGAGGTCCTACCACTAAGAAAAGCAAATGCCGATAATGTCCAAAAGCCATTCGAGGAAACAGTTATTTTTAGATGGGGAACCCCCGAAGTCCTGTTCACTGATAATGGCACCGAGTTTGTGAACAAGCTAATTTCAAAGGCCGCGGCGGAATTGGGAATTAGGCACTCGAATACCCCACCGTATCATGCGCAAGCTAATCCGGTCGAGCGGGTAATTCGAGTGTTAAAACCGATGATATCATCCTTTGTAGAAGGCGATCATCGGAGTTGGGATCAACCATTCCAGATTTGCGCTTCGCGTACAACACTGACGTACATAGTTCCACTCGGGTGTCGCCAGCGCTCTTGAATTATGGTAGAGAGCCTAGACTGGCAAAGTCATTCAGAAGACAGGAGGAGGGAACCCCCGATATTGTGCCGTTAGCTGTAGAGGATTAAGGATGTAGGATTAAGCGTTTACCAGACGTTAGTGACCTAGTCGCACATCACTTGGATATAGCGTCCGATCGTCAAGCGAAGTATTATAATCGCAGGAGACGAGATATTCGCTACCAAGTAGGTGATGTTGTATGGCGTAGTACTCATACTTCATCTTCAGCTATAGATTATGTCGGGAAAAAGTTATCCCCGAAATATGCCGGTCCGTTCAAGTTATAAAAGTAGTATCGCCGGTAGTTTATGAAATCCAAGATGAATCCGGGAAAATCGAGAAAGCTCATATTAAAGACTTAAAACACTACTGGTCGATTGATTCGAACCTAGTTAACGAAGGTCCTTTTTCGCGGCTTGGAGATGAAAGAGAAAATTCCCAAGTTCCGCCCCGAGAAGGTTTAAGAGCTCCGGAGGCACATGATTCATACCAGCCACAGGACGTTCCCGATACCATGAGCCCACATTCAGGCAGCCCTGTTCCGGATGAGCAGCGAACCGATCGACAGGATGAACTGGTTACCGTCCTATGCCGGGATTCTCTAGGAACGTCCGTTCCAGCCCGTATAAGTTCCGAGACCGGAAGCCCCGAAATTCCTCCCAGAAGAAAGAGGGGAAGGCCCCGAAAATCCAGAAGCTCAGGTGAATCCGGAACCGCGACTAAACCCAACACCACTGGAGATCCGCCGGAAACCGGAACAAATACCAATACTGATCAACCTCCGAGTCACAAATGAGGAAGACCTCGCCGGAGAACCATCG
>CAKNWT010279559.1:0-13108 GCA_932066315.1 Andricus coriarius | reverse complement strand
TGGTTTTGATAAATTCTGTTTGTAGGTTATATACCACGATTGTTTGAGTAGGTTTAAGATAGTAAATGATATATGACCTAGTATTGACAAATTCTACTTCACTCAGAAAATGTTTTAATTCGCGTTTAAGTTCGCAACATTATTCGCGTTTAAACCTTGGTTTCTTAGGATCGTGCTACAACAATGCCAAGAAATTTCAGGTGGGTTTTTTATTTACTGATGGACACAGAGGCCAGGGAGCACCAGGAGCGTGTGTACGGACGTGAGCCTAGAGTTTATTAGTATTTGGACGAAAATTGTATGATCTTATTCATAAAATTTGTCTTACAAATATCTTCAAACTGTACACTTACAATTGGTTTAAATTTTATTTCTTCTTGTTGTACACTACTGGGAGCGTTTGAATCTTCTTTTCTTCTTGCCGCACTCTGCAGAGACCGTGGAATCGGCGAGTTGATACTGCGTTGTCCCTTGCTTCTACTTTTGGGAATTGCTCCCTATGTATTTACCGTCCTTTGTCGTTCCCAATGTAAATTTCTTGTTAAGTTGATAAAGATTAATCTTTCGTAGTATAGGGCTTCTATAAATCCACTCTAATACATTTAATGTTTTATTAACTTTGCTATCGGGTCACCCGTAGGTTAATCCGGAGTCTGTTCAGCATTTCGTAAAATTCTTGCCAATAGTTCTAATTGACCAGCTCTTGTGACCCAGTTGATATCTGCGTAAAGATGTGGTGTCGAGGAACTGGTGCTATCACGTAAACCAAAAATGTTATGCTTCGTGAAATAATTTCGACTTTTTAAAAAGTTGGTTTAATTGATAACCTCAATTGAACCGTTCTTTATTAATCAATTTAGGTACAGTATGTAACAAAAAGCTTTATTTTTTGTTCATTCAATGATTTAAACGAGTGAAAAGCAACACAATTGAAGAGACGACATTTTAGAGAGAGAAATGAGACACAACAAAAGAATATCACGAACAGCGCTATTTGTATTCAAAATAAGTAATTGCAATCTTCAAATAAATTATGACACAAACATTTAAAAACCGTATAAGATATAAAATTTCGAGATCCGATTGAGCGAAATTAATTCACACATTCAATTAATAAAATTGTTCATGTCGCCCATCCTAAACATTAAGGACATTCACACACATACATAAATTCAACTCAAAAGAGCCATTGACATAAATAAAGAAACCCGTAAAATATATATAGTTAACGCGAATGTATTGGATGAAAAAAATATTAGTGAGACGGAATGGGAAACATAGATTTATAATGCGCCTGATTATAACCGAGCGTTTCTACTTATCGCATTTTTAAAGAGTCGCATCGATGATGAAGAGATTACGGAGACCATCATAAACGGGCGATTAACAGCATGTTAATTCCAGTGGATAATTTCACACATGGATTCAATACAGCACAAAAATTGATTGATGTTTAGAAAAAGAGATTGTGGTGTCTGAGTTTTCCCTCCAATTTTCGTCAAACATCTAAAGTCCAAGATCGTTTATATCCTTTCCCATTGTCGCGTCACAGTATAAATAAACCACGCCGAAAACACACAATGTTCGAGTTTTCTAATCGTGCATTCAGTCAAAAAAAAGAAACCAGAACTGACAAAAACAATTTCAAAATAGCCAATAGATACCTTATTTAGATGCAAACATTGCTCCGCACAAACGTGGTTAATGAAACATTTATTATTCGCCTAAATTTATATGTTAGCAGTCAACGGATTTGGAAATAATGACCGCACTCATTAATCAATATAGTTCGAAAGCAGTAGCTTCCCACTCTTCATAATTACTTTTCTCGAACCACCAATCGTCTGAGTTACATAATAACACGTGACCATTCGTTTGCCGCGTTTCCAGAAATTCGAGCGCGATTGCTGCCAGCCAATCTCTCATTCATAAGAAAATCGCCATATACATTAAATTTCCTGCGCGCTAAATTATGAATCAGTCACGCCACAAGCCATCCCCTTCAAAGTAGTCCCCTTGGGCAACTATACAACGATTCCAGCGCATTTTTCACGCTTCGTAACATTTCTGGTACGCTTCGACTGGGATGTCCGCGAGTACCCTCGTCACGGCCGCCTGGATGTCCGTAATCGACTCAAAATGGGTTCCTTTGACCACCGATTTTGTTCTAGGGAACAAAAAAAAGTCACAGGGTGACATATCGGGCGAATAAGCGGCTGTTGCAACACGGCGATCCCTTTAGAGGTCAAATACTGGGACAAGCTGCGGGCGGTGTGACACGGCGCGTTGTCGTGGTGAAGGATCCAGTTACGAGTACTTGGCGATAGTAGACTTGATTTACGGTTTGCCCCGATGGAACAAATTATTCGTTTCGTCCAATCTGGTGCAAAATTTTAGCGCGACGCGTTGCTCTTGATTTCGTTTCTCCATTTTCGTGACGAGCACCACCAACACACGTCTACTCAACACGACACAGCAGGCGAACTAAACAAGCTAGAGCGATGGTAAAGATATCAATGGAGAGGGGAAGTATGCCGGGGAAGGGGAAGGGAATTTCAAGGTCGCAGGTTTACCATAAGCGCGGCAATAAAATCAGTCTCATTACTTAACTGTCACACCTCGTATAATCTAGTAATCTGGTGGGAGAAAGGATCTGAGTCCCCGTTATAACATCCGCTCTTATTATATATTTAAATATGCCTTATAAAATTATGCTGAACCGTTTAAGTACCAACATATAGTTCATCACTCTTTTTTTAATATTCCCAACACTTTTTTTTATATGTTATTAAATGGTTTATTAAATTAAGTAAATAGCCACTTGGGCATAACTGATGTATTTTTGTTTGTTTTACGGGATTATATTTTCTTTAAAACCGAAATTAAATATTAAAACACCTCATCGAAGTAACATCGCATCTAGATAACATCGATTCCTACGAATTATGCAGATGAGAGTAGATTGAAGAACTTATATTTCGCCATTTGTTGAAGATTTAAAAAGGGGTCACCAATTCTAGGGGTTGTGGCGTGGTTCAACCACTAAATTAATTATGTTGATTGTGCCCTAAACGATAAGCCCTATTGGTGCCATCACTCTGAGTTTGCACGGACTTTTCAACCCACCCTCGTAACTGTTTGTTTGCACAAATATATTAACTGTACCGAATAAAATAGTCTAAGAAAGATTTCTGAATCCATAGTGTATCAACTGTATTATGCTGCCGGCTTGACAATTATGAAAAAAATTCTATGTATATGTTAAAAAGATGCAGCTTCTGGCCTTGATTTTCGGTGTATAGAAAGATTGAACATTGTAATTTATTCAAACTGGAATAAAACGCGACGCTGAAACATGGGTTCAATTTTCTTTCTTAATTACGTTTCACCACTCAATCTTTCAGCCCGCAGAGTTCAACATTCTATTATATGTTTAAATTTAACTTTTTCCAACTCACAAAAGCGATGTGACATTTACTCATAATATTTACTTATATATTCATAAGCTCTGCGCTAAATATTCGCGTTGACAAGCGCAGTAGGTTTTTGTAAGTCTCGTCCATCTACCGCGAACGTTGCGGGAAGTGACGATTCGGATGACGTATCACCTCCGGTCCCGTCGGGATCGATCGTGGTCGTGGATTCCGGGGGCTACATCTGTGCCAATTTTCTCCAACAACCAAAACCTTTTTTTGGACACCAAGGATTTTTCTTTGGATAAGCTCGGGGACTCGTACACTAAAAGAAATGAATAAGTGATACAACAATATTTATGATTAAATAAACTCTATTTTATTGCTGGTATAGATACAGCCATACAGGATGTCTGTTTTGGCCATCCGATTCTTGTTGCTTACGAAAGTAGACGCGCAGGCGCGATCAAGATGCAAAGCGAGTCGGGTAAATCAGCCATGCAAAGGGTATTGCTAAACGACAACATTTCAGAGATAGTTCCCTCAAGCAAGTGTTTAATAGAATTACACATTTCATACAATAGCAACACATATATTACATTTTTGTACCACAAATATAAGTAACTTGTATTTACCATATTTCAGTAAATGCATTTCCTACTCTTTATCATTGAAGTAGACGTATTATATTATAAATATACTCGTAATTTTTCAACCAACGATCATATGGTTAAATCAACATTATTATTTCTATCAGTGTATCCCGGACTAAATCGATAAAAGGTATTTAGCAGTTAATAATAACGGTGAGAAATTGTCCTGTTCCTTTTCGTCGACTTTGACATGACCGAGTAGTGAGGGAATCATACTCGGTCATGTCAAAGGCGACGAAAAGGAAAGAGACAATTTACCACCGTTATTATTAACCGCAAAATACATTTTTTTGATTTAGTCCGGGACGCGAGTCGCCGAGCATATCCAATGAAGCTTTCCCTTGGCGTCCAAAAAAAGGTTTTGGTTGTTGGAGAAAAATGGCACAGATTTAGCCTCCGGAAGCCACGACCACGATCGATCCCGACGCGACCGGAGGTGGTACGTCATCCGACTCGTCACTTCCCACAACAGCGGAAGACGATCGAGTCGGGAAATCACTGAACAATTAATTGGGACTTGAAGAGCCACTGACTTTAATTCACGGACTTAAATACCGATAAAATGCCGATAAATGCCGATGTAAACTTGAACACGTATTAAAGAGTCATTATCAATTATCAATTGTACATGAACTTGGAATTTGTAAATTCCGTCTGATCTTGCATCGATTCGAAAGGTGTCCTTACATAACCTTGAATTTATAAAAATATAATATTTTTTCATATTAAATTTGGCAAAAGTTGAAAAATTTTATTATGTTTATTATGAAACTCAACTTTTTGTTTATATTTTCAATTATGATAATAAACAAATTTTTGCGTACTTTCTTGGAATAATGTCACTGTTTCGTATTAGTTAGATTTGTATAATTGCAATGGAATATTATAATAAAAAGTGGCTTTTATTTTACGGTAATTTTTGTACCTGCTCTTAAAGGAAATTGCTTCTTATAAGATCATTGTAAGGTCACCGACTAAAATAATTGTATGTTTAATAATTCCACATTCAATTCTCAACATCTATTTCATAAAAAGAAGACTGTCAAAAAAAGGAAAATTGTAATACTTTGAGTAATTGTAATAACTGACCAAGTATGTTCAATGTCTAAAATTTCTTTTGCTCATTATTATTACTGAGAATATGGAAAAAAAGTCTTCGTAATTGTTTTAAGTGTGAATGTACGTCTTATTTATATAGGTGATAAAGTTGCGTAATTGAAAATGTATTATTTTTTCTCATTGATGACTACGAGATGTAATTTAGAAAAATTGTAAGAGTTATTTTCGTTATTGTTATAAATAAAATTTATTTACACCTCCGAAACTGTATACTGTATAATTATTTAATGTTTTGTTTATGTCTTTCAGTTTTTCATTTACTTATGTCGTAAGCCTCGACTTTGTGATCTTAAAAAGCACTTATATCTTTGTTTCCTCAGGCAAGGCATTATCTTACGTTCCTTTGATTGTTGTACAAGCAGAATTTATATAATTCCGATGGTCCTGCTCGTCTTCGGCCCTGAATATTGTCTACATAACCTTTAACACGCCTGTGTCATTTTCCAGTGTAGTTTTCTTTGATATCAATTAAAGAATAATTATCAATGGTACATGATTCGCCTTTTTTGCTTGGATTCTTTATAACTTTTTTGTACCCTAGCAAGCTTTTTACGTTTATTAAGGACAACTTTAATATCCACTTGTTCATTCTGTAACCACGTAGACCACGGGAGAGATGATTGTGCATTTTTTATTATTTCATATTATTAGAAAAAAAATTTCATTCGTAAATAATATTTATAATTGATTGAATTTTCTCGCACAACGAGATCTTTATAATTAAATAAAGGGAAAATTCGTTACGATAAAAAATTTAAACTGAATATAATTTTAAACTAGCCATTATATAATTAGATTGGTTGAAAGAATCTAGAAGAATCGGGAGGAAGGTAATTTATAATATGACTTCAGTAAAAAGACATTCTTGTCCAAATCATACGGGGTTAGGCTGTTCTTGGTTAGAGAGTACAACTTTTTAAGAATGGAATGAACTGGGTGGTAAAATCTGTGAAAAGATCTGATAAGAAACTTTTCCGAAAGTGGTTGAAATCTAGATCGAATGGTAAGTTCTTTTATTCCGCTTATGATAGAGTGCAATAAAAAATAATTGCTAGGAAGGTAATATAACTAAGGTAAGGAAATATTACTAATTTCGATTTAGATGGAGAAAATATAAGGTAAGGAAATATAACTAATTTCGATTCAGATGGAGAAACCTTCAGGCCCCTTGCTTTCAAGAAGTGGTTTATGTTAATCAGATTGTTTTGGAGGAGTGTGATACACTCATTCATTTCGTATGAAGTGAAATAAAGAACAACGTCATCCGCAAATTCTAAAATACCGCAGCTGGGATAGACTACCGAATGCAGTTTACGAGTATAGATCGTATGACCGGACTAAGGATACAAACTTTTCCTGATTGCAGATGGTCCCCTATTTCCACCATTAATTCTGAGAAAGACATTATGTTGATTGGTGAGATTGTAGATAAATTTACAGATTTTTTTCTGGTAGCCGAAGTTCTAAAAGATCGCTGATTAAGATATTGGGGATGATATTGTCACAAGCCGCTTGAACGTCCAAACATAGACAAGCTGTAATTTGATTTTTAGATTGCGAAAAATAATTCACTAGAGAGGATCGCAAGATTATCGGCACAGGAGCGGGTTTTCCTGTATTCATACTGTGAAGGGGTAAAGATATTTGCTTCCAACCAGTAGGTTAATCTATTCGAAATGAGTTTTTCTGTGATTCTTAGAAAACAGGAAGCTGATACAATTGGTCTGAATTTATTATTAAAACTTTTGGGAAGGAGGAAGATTATGGGGTCTTTCCAGGAGTCGGGGAAGAGACTTATTTAATTAAACGATTTAATATATAAATAAGTGGAGTAGGGAGGGTTCGGATAGATGGATGTTACTTCATAGATGATTTTGTCTAGAGCAGGAGAGGATTTACGTTTGAAACTTCGCAAAACGACGACTAATTCATCAAAACCGAATGATTTTTCAAAAATTTCCAAATTTTGAATGGGTGTTCTATTGTAAGAAGAAGGATTGGGTGTATTTGGAGCAAGATTGGAACTACCATCAATAGGAAATTCGCTAGGGCAGAAATAACTAAATTCGAGAAGTCATTGGCTTTAATTAAAAAGTCCTCCACATAAGCATTCATATCCTCTAAAGTTTCGAAATTTCTTGAGCTGGAAGTAGACGAAGGGGAATTTAAAAGTCTGTGGCGGAACCTCCTAATCTTCTTCCAAACATTAGAAATTGGGGAGTTAAAAGACAGTGATTCACAAACAATCTAAAATTATTGCTTTTAATCAGCTTAAGCCTTGTTATTATGTTATTATGCGGGTTATCGTGTTACACTATTTATTTAATCAAGGGGTGGAACTGGGATTAAATTTAGCTTTGGACGGGTTCCTGTCTATTTTTGGATCTGCCTCGTGTAGGGCATCGTCAATATCCTTTACAAAGCTATAGTAAGAACTAATAATATCGGTAGGAACGTTAAACTCGGGGAGATCGTTCTCTTTATGGATGGAAGAAAGTTAAACTCTAAAAGACTTCTAGTTCACCCTCTTCAAATTGTATTTATGAGGAAAGAATTGGTAATATCTATACCACCTCTACTTTTATCGGGATATGATCACTGCCCATTTATCCTCCAAAACTGTTCATGAGAAAATCAAGTTTTGATTATTGGAAACGATAATTAGATCTATTGCAGATTTAGTTTCACTTGGTCGACAAACCAGAGTTTTTTCTCCACTATTAATAGTGGATAAATCTGATTCTGAAATAGCCTCAAGAGAAGAATTACCAGATGAGCAAGTAGACTCACAGCCCCAGGATGGATCTTAAGCAGTAAGGTCCCCTCCAACCAGGATGCAGGGGAAGTTTGAGCTTGACTCGAAGAAATATTGCCAGTTAACCAAATTGGCAGGAGTCCGAGGGTTTCTGTAAAAGTTAACAATTAATAGTTGAACTAGATCAGTTGGGATAAGTATAGCCGGATTGTCAAAATATTCGTCTATGCCATAAATTGAATTAATTTGTTTTAAAGGGATGTAGTTTCTGATAGCTATCAACAGACCGCCCTCCACCCGGTTTGGTCGGTCTTTCCTGATAATGTTAAATCCTTTAAAGATTGAGGTTTGAGCCATGTCTCATTCAACATAATCAAATAAAAATAATGTGCGATTTTCTCTAGGGGTCCTTTTTTGGGAAATATGTCCTGATGATTTCACTGAAGAATAGCTCAAGTATTATTCTTAGACATGTTTACGGGTTAACCTGGACAGGAGCAGCTCGAGAAAGAAGAGAGAGGTATTCAGGTGAAGGAGGAGCGGGAAGGGTACCAACTTGGTTTGGTATGGCTGGCAAGAGAACCATTTGGCTGCAGAGTTGTGCATTAAGGGCATCATTTGTGTGATAGTTTGGTCAAACTGAGGGCGAAAATAGGAGAGAAGGAGGCAAGTGAACCAGGAGTGCTTGAGGTTGCTTCAACAGAGGAGGGAGAATAGGTGATAATTTCTTCCCTAATTTGTAAGGGAACCTTTGATTTGTTTAAATTCAGTGATCAAGAGGTTTGATGGTTGAAATTAAGAATTTTATGTGCATCGTATGGTGGAGTATGAGTTTTGTTCACAAATTGATCGCGTGGGGAATTTGGCTTGGAGATAGTAGCGTGACTGGGTTGTGATTGATACCCAGCTGAAAATTCCTGTACAGGAACCTCGGAGGATCCTGCACATGTTCCTGTACACGAAACAACACACGAACCTGTACAGGTTTCTTGAACCTTGACGGTTCCTGACAGGAATTTGGTGAGGGAAACTGTACATGATGTTGCGAAGGGACCTGCATACAAGCTAACCCTTGAATGATCCTGTACAGGTTGCTTCACAGAGTCAATTGAGGTGTGGGTTCATGTACTGGAACATGCTCAGAATCCTATACATTAACCTGCGTAGGAACTAATCCGCGAGGGTTCACTAGCGGCTTGACTCTCTCGATGGTGAGCTAGATTTTCAAGGGAATAAAAGGAAGGCAACTTTATAGCTGTAAGCGACATCAGTTTTCGCGATGGTTTTCTTTCGTGTAACCTATACGTGTTTCTGTACAGGATCCTTTTAAAGGTTCCGTCGATGGCTTTCTGTAAGGGATCCTATGAAGGTTTCTGAACAGGGACCTGCGGTTCAATTTTACTTGTAAAGGAACCCGTATAGGATCATTCAGAGGTTTCTTTGTCGGTGCAGGTTGCTTTGCAGAATTATGTACAGTTTCCTTTGCCAAATTTCTGCACATGAACCTTCAAGATTAGCTGTACATGTTCATGTGCGGGTTCGTGTACAGGAACATGTGCTTAAAGTTGAGTCCTGGTCTACATCCCCTAGGGGTGGAAAGTTAGAGCAATTAAAGTTGGATAAGAAGCCAGAAGGAGCCGAAACAGGTTTTTTAAGCAACGAATTGATATCGAATTATGAATTACTGGATTGCGCTCATTTTTTCTCGTAATATAAACGGGTGGATTCGTTAATTAAAAGATTCCTGAATGCAGTAATATTCATTATTGAGATTTGATCCAGATAAGATGAGTATTTTTCATCTGTGGCTAGATGATAACCCTTGCACTTAAGGCACATATGAGCTAAATTCCCTTTAGGACAATTTATGGTTTCGAGATGTAGGGTTCAATCTGAAGTCTAAGCTGGAAAATATTAAAGAATTCCGGGATTTTTTGGCCTTCAAATCTGATCTGGAAGATTTTAGTATCAATAAGTTATCCTTTCTCATTTTTGGAAACAATACGGCGGACACTTAAGACATCAGATTTCGAACTGGTAACCGAGAATCTAACTATGTCATCCGTAGTGATTTCTAAAAGGAGATCCCGGATGATACCGTTTCGAGCAAGCCGGTGATTGCGGATAAAAGAAATTAAATTTGATTTGGCTAGAGTTTTATTGTTATCAACGATTTTTTTTGCAAACTTGGCATCGTAGCATTCTACGAGAACTCTTGAAAAATTAGATTTCTGGATACTTTTAATTGAACCATGAAAGGTAGTGTGGAGAATTTTTCCCACAACAAAAACATGTTTGGCTTCATTGTTCTTCTTAGGTTAGAACATGAGAAAAAGCGGCCCTTGTTGTAGATAGAGTAGCGATTATTTACAAGTTTGTCAAAAGATTTGAACGAGCCAGAGTCATTAACGTGTGGGCTTTTCTTTTGATCCTGACAGTTGGACTTTGTGAGGTGAGACCAGTCACTCTTATTGCTTTTCTGTTTGAGGATAGGAGCGGAAACATACATTGAGGGGTTAGAGTCGTTTCAGGTTTGAAGTTCATTATTAAAATTTAGCAGAGAACAGTTTACCAAATTGTCGTCCAATCCGTTGTCCGTATCCATGGGGTCATCTACATGTCTGAGACTTGAATTTCCCTTCGAGAAGTTGTATCATCAGGGGAAGCCATGTTAGGGCGTGAAGCGGTCACTTGGCTTTTCCGCACAATTACCACCTACCTGCGTTTTTTGGCAAAGAAAAAGGAAGTCCAGCGAAGAAAGGAAGTAAAAGCACCACCAAAAGCGAATGAACTTTCCTTTTTTCCTGTAACTCGTGTAACCTTGTCTGCACTTGTCTGATCTGCTCGTATGATGCTCAATAAACTAATGAAGATGCTACTTGCATCAGACCCTCGCTACCCAGTAAAAAGAAACAAATTGAGGCGAATTGAGATAAATTTGTTGGAGCCTTCGTGAATCTCGCTTTGCGAATATCTCGAATTGGGGCAAGTCGTGAATTCTTGTAAATTCGGAAATAAGTAATTTAATCTTCAAATCTGCTATCCGCCCAAATTCGGCACACAATTTTCAGGGGACCTAATTCATTTGAATGTGTCAGCACGAATTAATGTCAGTGTCAGCCAATTCATTTTAATTCGCGAGATTTAATGTCAAGCTCCAATTCGCCTGGATTCGTCAGCGCGAATGCAGTTATAGGCTAGCCTATTCAAACGAATTCGTAAGCTATAACCAACGCGATGGGCATAAAGAATCCGTTGTAAATAAATATCAATGAGTCCCGTAGCTCAGTGGTCGCCCTCTGGACTTATACACTTGGGATCGCTGGTGCGAGTCTCGAGACATGCAATTTTTATCAATTTTTTTCGAAATGACCTTGACCACGAATTAAAACGAATTGAAACGCATTCAATTCGCGCTGGCTCAATTCGTTTAAACGAATCAGAAAGCGGAATTCAAGGTGAATTCAAAAATGTTTATTCACCGAACTTCGCCCCAATTAGTTTCCTTTTACTGGATATCCCCACCTATTGTGCTAAAAGTCAGGGAATTTCAAAATTGGGATTTTGTAGCATTCCTGAATGTATGAAGGTATAATTTATTTCATACATATATGTTAGATATAATAATCGTTAAAAAAAAATTTGCTACACTCTTAAAATTAAAAAATTTCTTTATTATGAAATTTTAAATTCTTTATGTTTTTTGAAATTATTTCTGTGTTCTCAGAAAATGGATAAGGCTAAAGAACCGTAGACATTCTTTTATAATTCAATTGAGAATTTTATTTCTTATAAATTATCTTCCCTTCCTTTCCTTTGTTTTGTATCAACACTGATATTCTTTCTACAAGTATTCGATAAAATCTATAGCACTTACAATTCACAATACTATTCGATATTTTAATTGTTTCGAAGCGTACGTTTCTGACTAGATTTAAATAGGTATTTTTTCACATTATAAACAAGGAGAAAAATTCCTGAGTAATCTGTTTAAAATTTATACAATTTTTTAGCATTAAAAAAAAATTTTTAATTGAGATATTTATTTATAATTTGTTCTATACAAATTAGGCCAGAATCCACAAAGCGTAAAATAACTTAATCAAACGAAAATAATATAAGCTATGTAATTCTCTCAAAGCTTGATTAAAATTAGAATATTGGGGATCTATATTTCAAATAAAGTTGTTATTATTATTATTATCACAAAATAATTCTAAAAATTCGACATTTCGAAGCATAGGGATCACAGTCAGTCCTCTCTTCCCCTTTTTCCTCTATGTTTCTGAAAATTCTCTAAAATCTCTAAATTTGAGTGTTTTGTCCATTTTCAATCTTTACATCTATTTTACATAATAGATACTATGAAATACGAAAATTTTGTATGATGAATATTAATTTTATATTTTAATTTAAAAATAGCGCGAGACAAAAAATTTGTTTTCTGGTTTGTTTACTAGTTTCATGAAATTTGTGGTTTATTATAAAAGTGTTGCATTTGTTAATTTTTGTTCCTCGCGCTGGTATTTAAAAAACATTTCCCTTACTCAAAAAATTCCTGTATTTTTCCAACACTTGAACTGCTGAACCACTGTGATCCCTAGAAGCATTCTCTAAAAAGATGACATAATTTTTATTTGATTAAGTTATTTCACACATTGTCTTAAAATGACTGGTTTTTCAGATGCAGACTTAATCACTATCTCCGCAGTACAGGCAAACATTTAAAAATAATATGTAAAAAGACAAAAATAAATATTCGCTCTCATAAAGAGTGAAATTTGACTATCGGAACATCCAGGAAAATTATATGGCGATAACAAAACTTTTTTAAATTAGGTAAACTTAAGTAATAAGTGTTTCTTCCTTAAATATTACAATCTTATTTCTTTTATACAAACTCTGTGTAATACCTATAGGATTACAAGTTCAGAAATGGGGTTGTTGCATAATTTCAAATATATTTTTTCCCCGATGAAATTAAAAAACCACTAAAAATTGAATATAATTACTTGATGAATGTATTTTAAAATAAATTTCAATATCTTTTTCTTAATGTTTAAGAAGTATACTTTTTTAATTTTTTTGGGGACAGTAAGGCATTCTGATTGGGCCGGCATCGGAAGTAAACAGTCTAAATAGCACAGTTGATGGGGGAATTAATATGG
>CAKNWT010279504.1:0-10456 GCA_932066315.1 Andricus coriarius | reverse complement strand
TTTTGGCCTTTCTTTCGGTTTTTATCTTTTCGAAAGGTCTCGAAAAATATTACGGTTTGCTATTATATATATACAAATAGCACACAATTATCACAATCAATGGCACAAAATTATCAATCACAACTCAAGTACGAATAATCATTGCAGGTATAAATAAATTTCAATAATCATTGACAAACAGGGAGAAAAATCATCATTGTAAGCACAAAAAATTGTTGAATTGGCATATCGGTAAAAAATGAGGGTCAATGGCATGAATCATATATTTTATCAAAATCATAACCTTAATCCATCATAAATTTGGCATGGCATACATAAAAATCACTTCCTATCAAAGTTACCGGACATGGCAGCAGAAATTCATTGCAAACTTCGAAATAAGTCGCAAAATAGCAAAGGCACAGATCGATCAGCATGCAAAAATTTCCACAAGTTCAAGAGTAGGGTCGTGAAATTTTGGAGTTTCGATTTGAATTTTAAATTGTGTACCTTTTTCTCGGCGAGTTTTTGGAGTTTTAAAAGAAAAAGGAAGAGTGTGGGTATTTTGGGTTGGGCGCCAGGTATTGCGAGAGTGCCTACCGAGGTGGGAAAATGGGATCAGGACGCCGAGAGAATTGGGTGAACACATTAAAAAACTCAATGCTTAGGTAAAAAGGGCTTTATTGCCACTTACATCATGTAGATCGCCAATCCGCGGCGGAGGGCTGGTAACCCGTGACGAAGGTCGCGTAAGTGGCTGGTAACCCGTGACGAGGGTTGCGTAGTTGGCTGGAAGTCTTCCCGGAAGAAGAGTAGTGTGGCCGCAGATTGATGAGGTCCAGTTCCGGCCTTCCGACGGTGATGGCAGTGTAGAGAGCGAGACACTTGGGCGGAATCGGTTACCCGGTAGGCGAACGAGCCAAGACTGAAGACTACGCGACGGGCCTCGTTATCGTCGCGGGCTTCGGGACCCCTCGGGGGGTTCCGCCTTATCTCGGGTGCGGCCCGGCAACCCTTTCATGCAGGGCCGTCCCGAGTTCCTTTTAATGGTAACAATTCTGTTACAATCAAAAGTTTTTAGCTGACCTATCTCGCTTGTTCAGTGATCACCCTGTTTTTGTCAAAAAATCCACCCAAGCGCAACGAGGTAGAGACTTTTTGGTGAGAGGTATACAAGATTGCGAAAACACTACAGTTGAAAGAAGATACTGACAATATCATCCGCTTTAAGGAATTTCACGACAACCTCATAAAATCTGAGGAGGAATGGCCATCAATCACTGCCGAAGAGGTGAAAAAAGCAGTTAGAGGCACGAAAAACTTTTCCGGTGTTGGACCAGATTGTATCAAGAACTTCTGGTGGAAGTAGTTTAATTCTGCACACCAACATTCGGCCCGCATATTCACCTCATATTTAAAGTCGGAGACGCCCATTTCGCAGTGGCTGGTGTTAGGACGCACTATACTCCTACAGAAAAAAGGCAACTTGTCCAACCCAGAGAATTACAGGCCAATATCTTGTTCGAACCCACTGTAGAAGATCTTTACAGCTATCCTGGACAACATGATTGTCCGAAGAATTGAGCTTGTGTCGCGAGAGATGAACGAACAACTTTGCTCGAAAAAAGGTGTAGCAGGATGTCAAGAGAACCTGCTAATTGACAGGTGCGTCTGTAAAGACGCTGCAGCCCATCAGCGCGTTCTGTCAATGGCCTGTATTAACTACCAGAAAGCTTTCGGTTCAACATCTCATAGACTTATCATATGTCTGTTGGAAAGTTTGAAGGGGTATCCATACATAGTGAGATGAATAGAGAGATTGATGCCTCTTTGGAAATCTAGATTTACTATCTCATCTGGAAATTATCGTGTGACAACGAAAAACGTCACCTTTTAGAGGGGCGTCTTTCAGGGTGATACCATGTGCCCTTTGATTTTTTTGCATCACAGGTCTGCCTCTATCTCTCGCACTACAAAATTCTTTTGGATACATCTGTGGCGACACTAACCATCGGGAACATAAGTTCACTCATGTATTTTATATGGATGACCTGCAGATCTATGCCTTTGGTAAAAGCAAGCTTCAAACTGCCATGAATATCGTCAAGAAGTACGCAGGAGAGATTGGGATGGACTTTCGATTGGATAAATGTACCAAAATACATTTGAAGAAAGGAAAGATTGTTTTCGTTCCCAAGGAGAGACCTATATATACCTGGGCGTGCCTCAAAGCCGCATCCAGGACGTAACATCAGTGAAGGAGTCTCTCTGAAGCAGATACAAGCATCTTCTTCGACAGATTTGGTCTTCAAATCTGTCGGCGTTGAACAAGGTATCTGCAACTAACATGCTTGCCGTCCCGGTTCTGCTCTACTCGTTTGGGGTGATACAATGAACGACGATTGAGCTTACGGCCCTTGATATCACCATACGTAAGATCATGCATATGTATAAAAGCTTGCATATCAATTCGCCAGTTCCGCGATTATACATTTCACGCCGTCATGGTGGACGCGGACTTCTGAATCTCCAGAGTCTTCATAACCGAATTGTTTTATGTACACTTTACATCGTTGCCAATGGCAGAGCTCCTCGACTAAAAATGGTCCGGAACCACGAGATGATTGGTGAAGGAGCGTTCCTTTACAAAGCCGCGGAGCAAGCTGCCGACACCCTTGGCCTGAATTTTAACATCAGAAGTGAGGAAAGCGCATTACGCCATCTAGATGCTTCACTTTTAAAAGCCAAATTCGAAAAGAAAATGCATGGAATTTTTCACAGAAATGCAGAAAACAGTCCCTGACGAAGGAGCAAACTTTTGCTTTTCTCAGATCATCAGGTCCTAATTCAGGTACAGAGGGTTTTATTTTCGCATGCCAGGATGATATCATTTTTACCTTAGCATACCGTGACCGCATTTTATGTCAAGAAGTTCCCAGCGATAGGTGCAGAGCGTGTCATGCACACGATGAGTACCTGGAACACATACTATCGGGGTGTCCCACCCATGCAGGAACGACGTACATCTACAGACATAATGCGGCCCTAAGAGTCCATTATTACCATCTTTGTCGCCCTTACGGTGTTGGCCGCGACGCTGCCCTGCCGAACGCTCCAAGGGAGATAGAGTCAATTGCCCAAAACGAGGACTGCCGAATTTCCTGGAACTACGATTTTTGGACAGAAGTCTCCGTTACACACTCGAGGCCTGACATTGTTCTCCAAGCCTTTGAGAAACAAACCACATTCGTGATAGAATTCTTGGCTACGTCCGAATGCAACATCACTGCTAAGGAGAAAGAAAAGGAGGAGAGGTATCAAGATTTTAAAAGGGAGCTGCAACGACTGTACCCAAAATATTCGGTACAAGTAATTTTCCTTGTGATAGGTGCTGTCGCAGGTGCGAAACTATCACTGGTTCGTAACCTTAAAGCCATACCCGCGTGCCAAAAATATGCCAAGGCACTTGCTAGATGGGTGCAGAAAACTGTCATCCTCGGTTCGCCTTGTGTCCTCAAGACACACGAGGGTTTCGCCGGCTTGTCGTTGTGATTTCATCGTGTCCTGTGACCACCCACCACACGGTTGTGAGACGTGGCCATAAGTGTGATTTACCGCAGTTCTACTGGGAGCCGGTGTCATTTTTAGATGGCAGTTGCTCTTAGTGGGACCCTGCGGTGGTTGTTTAAGCTTGTTCGAATTCAAGAGAATTCTCTAGAGTTAGGCATTATTCCCTTGAATTAATTATAATTCTCTGGAGTTTTGTATAAATATCTCGTAAGTACAGTAGAATGCTCTTCAATTCAGTAGAATTCTCTTACTTTTGACAGAATTCTCTTGAGTTGAGCAGACTTCTCTTGAGTTGAGCAGAATTCTCTTGAATTTAGTAGAATTCTCTTAAGTTCGGCAGAATTCTCGTGCAATCTGTAGAATTCTCTTGAATTGGGTAGCACTCTCTTGATTTCCGTAAAATTATCCTAAATTCTGTCAAAGACTCTTGAATTCTGTAGTTCTGTTGAACACTTTTGAACTTATTACAAATTTTTCAACACTTCTTAATCCACTAGAATAAGCTTTGACTTTTTTTGAATTCATTAGTCTTTCCACTTTTTATTGTTGTAAGCGTTACAAAAAATGTCGATAAAATGATGATAAAGTGCACGCGTTTAACAAAAAGTGCCAATGTACTTGTTCCGGGTGCATTTTTAAGTGCAAACATATGCCCGCAAAAATCCCTCTGATGACGTACAAGTAGCAAGGGGCAACTATAGGCCGGCTGCCAGCCTACCCCCACTCCTCGGTGTTTGCCAGACGTCTGGCGCCTACCCACACTCCTTAGCTGTCTGGGTCTTATCTCGCTAGACGCGTGTGTGTGTTTAAAATCTATTAATAGAAGATAAGAAAGGGTGAAAGAGGGAGTTTCTAGAAAATGTGTGTTGATACAAGGATTGGTGCATTTTTAAAGGTCTATGTGGCGAAATTTTCTAAAGTTGGAGTTATGGCTTCGCAGTTCTAAGCTAATAATGAAAAGAATAATAAAGTGATATGATTTCGCTTTAATTGTTTTAATTGAGAACTAAAGAAAGTGAAAAATATACATTTGAGAAATAAGATACGAGTTAATTAATGTTTAAAAGCAATCTTCAAAATTAAAAAGGTATGTCTTATTTTAATACGGTATGGGGTGTAAATAAGTGGAACCTACACACATTCACATAAGGTATAACATTGTCTTTTATTCAAAAATAATTGAAATTTGCATTTAAATTTAAAATATTTGAACATTATTGTTTATAGGTTTGGGGAAATCGTTGAAATCGTCAGCTGAGAAAAAACCTTATCTAATTATAATATTTACAAACACATACATATATACGATTTGATGAATATTTTAATAAATCAGGGCAAAGGGAAGCATATGAAGCGGAGGTGAGTAAAGGGATGCATATGAAGGAGGTGGCTCTTGGAGGGGTACGGACGTGGGCCTTGTCTCGCTAGACGCTCGTGTTTGTTTAAAGTCTAGGAATGGAAAATAAGGAACAGATGGATAATAGACGGAATTTACAGGAAGTGTATGCTTGATCAGAGTTGATGAAGTTTTGGAAAGACTATGTGACTCAATATTTTAAAGCTGTACTTATGGCTTCTCAAGTTCTAGACTACAGAAGGAATAATTAACTTATATGATTCTAATTTAATGACTTTTCATTAAAAAATTAATTTCAAAGGTAAATAATAAAACCTATTTTCTAAAAGAAGAGAAAGACAAATAGCTTACATCTAAAAGATACATATACATAAAGTAAGTGATTATTATAGTGATTATTATTATTATTATTATTAAAATAAACTATTATATGATGACTGTTACCTGATATGGTCAGTATTAAAATTTTACACTATAATATAGTTCTTTAATTAGTTCAAGTACATATATTGCTAAATATATATTTTCTTCAAGCACATGAAATTATGTAGCTATTGACTGCTGGGCCTATGACTTCTAAGATGCAAATCAAAATAAATCCAGTCGAATTTCAGTCTCAAGTTTTGAACATCTAGTCAAGATTTTATGTACACTTGAACTTTGAATAGTAAAATTGATTTTAATTAGTCAACTCATTTTTTATATATTATGAATGAATAATATTTCATAATTGAATTCTAAAAAATGTTAAGAATTGATGTCCGATATCAAACTTTGAAATCGATTGAGTAAAATTCTTTAATAATAGAATCTTTGAAATTCTAAATAACTCTTCGTGTTTTAAATGTTAACATAAATACATTATGAAATACTTTTTCCAGGCCGAAATGTTATTTTTCTCAACAATGTATTCAATAGGCTTATATGCACCGATTAATTTTCTACTAAATTTCTCAAATGTAATAAGTAAGCTCTGATGGTGATACCAGACTAGCCTCGAAACGTAACACTAATTTTTATCCAGAATTGTATTTAATCAAACTTTACAGTGGCCTGGAAGTCGTTGGTGTACACATTTTGATTTTCCGCATTCGTTGATTTCTTGTAGACGTCAAAACAAAAAGACTCTAACCATCTCACATAGTCTTTTTATAATTGCAGGTAAGAATTTTATCTGTTCTTTAGTTAAAATTAAATTATATTATGTTTTCAATTATCAATATCTCTTCAAATAAAGAACATTTTTTATGTCCCTTCGCTTTATTTTGAAAGCGAAATTATGCACTTGTCTTTAAAAACCTTCAAGTATCCGAATACCGAAAAATAGTTCGAGTAACTAGAGATAAACGTAAATACACAAAAAAAATTTTTAGGGCATATCGTGAAAGTTCAAAAATGTTCCAGGGGTATTTATAAAACTTTCGTTTCGCTTAGTTTAATTGGATATTAAACAAAAATAAATTTTTATATAATATCGTTTCGTTATTAAAACAAATGTGTTATTAAGAAAGTGAAAGTTTTTTAAACCGTTTCCAGCATCAATAACAAAGTTATTGAAAGGTAATGAAAATGAAAAATTCTGGCAATGCGTTTCGTTTTCGTAAAGAAAATGAACAAATCTTCTGGTTGAAGAAAAAGAATAAAAGATGTTCAATGTTCGTTCCCTCATGCGAAACAAAGATAACATCTCGTATAAGAAACATGAAATGAAAAAATGAAGACAACATTTTTGTATGAATAGCTTCGAACAGTTTCGTAGACGTCACAATCTGGCTCAAAAATGTGAAATGGCATATGGAGAAATGAAGAATATCCTTGTCAATAATTTATAATAATAAAATGTTTAGAAGGATTTGTTTTACTTAAATTGTACTGCGCGTATAATATTGTTGTATCTAGATCTGGTGACCTATATAGAATGGTTTCTATATTAGTGTATCGTGGTATTATATTCTACCCCAACTGCAATCAATATTTCCAGTTTCCACCGAAGATCTCAATATTGTTAATCGAATCATGGATTTTGTACACAATACACCTAGCTCTATATATGTATTTACACTTTATATCGCTTTCATTGATCATAATCATAATTTTTCGTCAAAATCTAGGACATTTTTAAGAAAAAGGAGAAAAATTCTCCTAATACATTTAATTTTCAAAATCAAGCTCAAATATCTTCCAGTAACAAAATGAAAGTTTTTAATTATTGTTTCGAAATCTAATACTAGGTAAATTTTTTTTTTCAAATTTGATAGATTTTCAGAAATAAAACTATGACAATGAAATAGATGGCTGAAAATTGTTACACCTAAAAATCAGTCTGCCTATTATCAGTGCATAAGCCTGACTACGTCTAGAGAATACTTCAAACCTTAGGATGGAAAGTACAAGAATGTTGTACTGTTCAAAGTCCTTTGTTATTTCGTTTTGTTTTCATAAATAAGGCTAAAGACTCTTTAGCCCAATGACTTTAGATCAAATTCGATTTAAGAAACAGAAAAACCGCGGTCTCAGATTTTTTGACGCAGTTAAGTGCCCCCCGCGAAGCAGATGAATAAATCACAAAATTGTCCAAGAAATAATTACCGAAAGTGTCCGCCATCTTGCATTTTGTGTTTTCGTGGATTTGCACGCGTATTTTGCATTTATCGATGAAAAAGGTCACTGAAAAATTTGTGGAGAATTAGATTCTCTATAATTTTCATCCAGACGATATTTTGGTGAGAACATTATTTGTCGCTAACAATAAGCAAAAAGTGTAGAAAATTAGGAAAGGGGCGCAGATTTTTCCACTTTTTGACTATTCGTATTGAAAATAAGTGGCACATTTAAATGGAAAAGTTGTAGGGGACTCAATTTGCAACAACTTTTGTATGAACAAGTTTTTCGTGCGACGTGCAGATCACGGTCGGGAACGCTCTCAACACAGCGGTGTGGGAGAACTCGCGCTGTTGGAGACACACTACATGTGTTACCGGCAAAGCCCAAAGTGGCGAGAAGCCTAAGTTTGGCTATGCAATACGCGTATTGCGGATGCGTTTTAGGCAAAGTCTGAAATACTCTGTGATTTCGGGTTTTGCCTGGAATAAATGCAGGAAAATCTAGGTGAGCCGAATGTGCTTTAGGCAAAGTTGAAAGCAATTTCACCTTGCTTTAGTGTAGGCAACGTAAGATGTGCCAAATATGACGTGGGCAATGTAAGAATGTACAATTGTATAATTGTACACTGTACATTGTATAGTTATAATATACTGGTTACTTGTTAACGCAAGACGTCGAATGATGAAATTTTGAATCTTAAAAAATCTAGCCCACTAAACACAGAATTTTGACTACTAATTTTTTGTTATGATAAGAGAGTATTTGGTATATCGTCAATTTTCAAAAAATTCAATTTACATTCTTGTAACAGATTTTTGGAGTACAGTGAAGAAATTATTTCGGTTTTCATTCCTATTTTATAGAAACCATCATGAAATCTTTTTAAAACTACGGCAATTAGAATTACAATTTCTTCAGATTGAATCAAATGTGAATTTTATGAGTTCTTGATGTCTTTCAACTTATTATACATTTTTCTTTAAACATCATCTCACTCACATTGTGAGAAGAGACATTTACAGTTTCGAGTTCGTTAATTTTAAATTAAGACCATTCGAAGCAAATGTTTTATTTTATAACTTTGCCTATGCTATCACACATTTTGCACATCTAGGTTTTCCTGAATTCATACCAGGCAATGCCCGAATTCACATAGTATTTCGGACTTTGCCTGAAACACATCCGCAATACGCGCATTGCCTAGCCAAACTTAGATTATCTGTCGGTAACACATATATTGTGTCCAACAGCGCGAGTTCGCTGACACCGCTGCGTTGAGAGCGTCAAAAAGTGGAAAAAACTGCGCCACTTTCCTAATTTTCCACACTTTTCGCTTATTGTTAGCGACAAATAATATTGTTACAAAAATATCGTCTGAATGAAAATTCTAGAGAATCTAATTCTCTACAAATTTATTACTGACCTTTTTCATCGAGAAATGCAAAATACGCGTGCAAATCGACGAAAACATAAAATCCAAGATGGCGGACACTTCCGGTAATTATTTCTTGGACGATTTTGTGATTTCTTCATCTGCTTCGCGGGGGGCACTTAACTGCGTCAAAAAATCTCAGCCCGCGACTTTTCCGGCGACAAAAGTCTGAAACGATTGGGATACTTAACATTATTCGTATCACGAACAAAAGGAAATCTTATTCTAATATTTTTATTCAGAAAAAAATGTAGAAGCAAAATAATAATAATATCCTTAAGTTCAGAAAAGAACGAAACTTTTTCATGCCTCTGAATTGCAGTCAGCCATTCTTAACATTTTTATTTATTTTTATAAATACAGAAAACTCCCAGTTTTACAATTTTTTGGTATCAAGAACAAAGTGAGTGTTTCTTCTAATGTGTCTTATTTTCCAAGATAAAATTAAATATCTTCCTATTTCGTTTGAAAAAAGAGAACGACATTTTTACCTTTATCTCGTTTTTCGAAACACGTTGAATATTGCTTCGAAACCCGCTCAAGTTTTAAAACAAAAATGAAATTATCTACACCCACCATTATTTCTCTCAAAGGAAATTTCGTTCAAATTGTATTTTGTTTTCAGAAACAAATATAACGAAAAGCAAGTAGAGTGAAGATGTGCAACGCAGATGATCCGCGTGCCCAGAGAATCGAAAGGGGTATCTAATGAATTATGCAATAAAATATGTCATAATCACTGAATATCTATGACTACTCTGTCATATATTGACATCTTGTATAGAAAAGTTATATTCGCGTGCTTTTCCTACCTAAGTTTTATTTAAAATGAAATGTATTTTTGACATTTCACACTGATTCTACATCCCACTTTCAACTTATATTGGAGAAAAACAGGATCATAAAAATTGTTTTCACTCATATACTTACATTCGGGAGACATGGTTTTTGTGCTATTTGCGGAGAAAAGGTTTTTCTACCTAGATTGTAAAATATAAACCCATATTTGGTAGAATATGTACAGTGGCTCACAAAGAATCGACTAGACTAATTTAATATATATATATATATATATATTATTACATACATTTTTCTTTATATTATATTATATTGTCGAGTATTTTTTACCTATATATATATATTGATGTTAATGTTTTCAAAATGCATAAGAGAATTTACTGTTCTGACATGCTGACTGTTGGCAGGTAGGTCACGTATTTATCACCTGTACTTTAATCTAGATAATACCTAAACATTTTATAGAGTTGGTAACACTGAAATTCATTATGTTGATACAAAACCAACGTTCAGCAGGATAACCAAAGAGTGTGTAAAAGATAAACCAAGTAAGTGAATATGCCAACGACTGCAACTATTTTAAAAGTTCATAGAGTTGACTGAGAACCCATTTTTTCAGAATTGTAACGAAGTACCGGGCTTTCTCTGTCTTTGTTTAACAATTTCAAGAAAGATATTCAGAAACGTAATCTCTGACAAAGTTATCTTGTGTAATG
>CAKNWT010279484.1:0-18633 GCA_932066315.1 Andricus coriarius | reverse complement strand
ATCGAATCTGGTCACTATCGCATTAGATTGTAATTGTATTCAGAGTAAAAATATTTTAATTAAATGCATTCAATATATGATTTTAGAAGAAATAAATACTGATAACGACATTTTTCCATGAAACGCTTGAAACTGTGTTATGCTCTTTAACAGCAAATGTTTGTCTATCCCGAATATCTGCAATCTGAAGAAAGTGTTTGTGATTCTAATTCTATTATATTATATTGAATAAGTATGCACCAATTTAAAAAAAAAAGCATCACTAGTTAAATCCTGCTTAGATTTGCAGAAAATAATTCAAACAGAAAGAGAAGAAGTACATATTATGTTGTATGTTTGTGAGACTTGTTCTGCACTCAATGACTCTCAGTAATTAGCTTCTCCTGAGCCGGTATTTATGGCAACTTAATCCGGATAGAGCAATAATTAGTCCATATATTGATGGCACGACGGCTTTCGACTCTGGGGTCGGTAATGCAGATGTAGGAGGTTACAGCTGGCATTTGTACAGAGCGGTGGCAGATCCATGCCGGGTAATCCGGTTTTAATGAAATAAGCGGCTGGCACTTCTAGCCGGCAGCCCGAATCGACTGTGCGGGCACCCCTTCAATGATACGAAAGAGTTAGACTGAGAATTTCTCGTTCATAGGACTTATTTTACAGCCTCTCGAGAAGCAAAACTCGGAGAAGGCTTTTAACCACAAATGGTGTTCGATTAGTTCAGCAGGGTCTGTAACTTAATCTATAACTCATCTTAATCTACACTCTCATGCATTGGAAATGGAAACTCAAATAAAATCAGAATTTTAAGTCGAAATTCTTGGTATTTTCACCTGCGTCATTTACTAGTGACATGTACTGTTAGAAATACATATAGTGTTTCTAAGAAAACGCACCTTCATGATTACTATCCTTTTCTATAATCATCGGTTGCTTCATGGTTTTTGCCACCTACACAGGAAAATAAGGTTTTCAATATAGTAACTCAGACAAATAGCATATTGACTAGTTGTTCGCAAATTGCCAACAAAAGGTACTAGCAATGATTGCTTGCCCCTTGAGGGCAGCATGCTGTGTCAACCACCTTCCACTCTCCCCATATTTTTGCTTGCAAGTTGCTAGCCATTGTAGATTGCGATATTGCAACTGAAAAAAATGCTTATTTGAATGACAGGAAATTTCTTTGGCACAAAGAAGTGGTAGCGCAGAATATAGTTGAAGAATTATTTCTTCACTTTAAAGAAATGTTTTGTTTGGATCTAAGGAACGCAATGCTTGATACTGTGGAATATTCGTTAAGCGAAATAGATTTGTTATTGTCTATAAGAAATAAGTATTGAGTTCCTTAATGTGAAGAAGTATAACGTAAGTTTAAGAAGATAATTATTACATACAAGTAAATATAACTCGGACTGAGGAAAAGTTTTTTTAAAATCAAATGTATGATTCGTCGATTCAAATAAGCGTAGTTTACGGTAAAATAAACATTTCTTTGTAACAAACAAATGGTTTTAACGAAAAAAAATTATATGGTTCTAAGATGCGATATACTGTTCAGAATAAACACGCAGCAGAAAACTCAAAAACGCCTCTATTGTTTAAAAAATGGGAATCGTTCAAGTACAAAAAGTAAAATGTCCCATTTGTTGATAACATTATTTAATGCAATTATCATTATCATAATTTTTAATATTTTCATTTTTGCGATCAGTGATCACCAAATCTTTTCAGATTATACCTATATGTTCAACATTTGTGGCTAACTTATAGACTTGAGAACCAATTTCTATTGCGATACCATACGCCCTGTGCACCTGGCGGTATTTGTCCGGAACTATTCGGTACTATTTCAAAAATAATATTTCTTACAGGAAATGTTTATTGGGCATGAATCACTTCATTTTATTTATCAAAAGAAATACATCTTCCGAGTAAATAAATAATTATTTACGTGAAGAAATTGCTCCATTCAACTAATGACATGTTCTGTTGGAATAACAATACCAACCTCCATATGTATATGAAAGAAATATCTCTTTCACTTAATAATTTCACTTTTAGTTATCTCAATAATTCTTTAATTCGAAGAAACCATAATATTTGATTTGAATTTCAAAGTTATCAATTACTTGAGTTAATTATCTCACATTCTCAGACCAAGAAACACGAATTTGTTGCATTTAAATCATATTCAGTACAATTAAGCGAACTGTTTCCTTGGCTCAAAGAATTGGAATCAAAGAAATGCATTTTTTTGGATCCAAGAATTTTTTCAGTATGCTAGCAATACTTGCTACTCCGTTGCTTACTGAATTTTACTTAATTTATCTTACCAATTTGAATTTTACCGAAATTTGCTTAATTTATGATAAAATTACGAAAAAAGTATCATAATTTTCAGGTCCATCAACTCAGTCATCCGAAATGTTACATTTTTTTGGTGTGAGTTTTGGTATTTTCAGATACAGGTATCATAAAATTCAATCATTCAAATTCAAACTACACAAAATCATGATAATAATTTTTTAATCGTTTAACTTTAACGCCTAAATTTTTGATTTTTTTCAATGTTGTAATAGCTTCTAAGTTAGAACTTTTAATACTATACATAATTTCAATTCGAAATTGTTCTGTTTTGAACGTTTTATTTTTTCAAGTTTTTACTTCAACTCTAGGGTCTAATGCTAAATAAATTTCAAATTGTTCTTCAAATTAAATTTATTATCTATAAATTGTTCAATTTTTACATTTTTACATTTTAATGCTTCTATTTAAAATATTTAAATTTTGAATATTTTCTATTTAAAATTCTTCAATTTTGACCTGGCTTAATTTGTAATGCTTCGAAATAGTGAAATAGTTGACTTTTTAAAAGTAGAAAGTGAAAATTAAAAGTGGTACAGATAGGAATTATTGAATTTAAAGTATTTTCAATTCAAAATGAATAAATATAAAATCATACCAAATTTATAATTTTCTAACTTAAAGGATTTATTTTATTTCTGAACTTTTTCAATGGTTACAATTCAAATTCAGAAATTGTTCTATTTTAAAAGAAGGACTTTAAAAAAATTGAATTTTGAAGGTTTCCTAATTTGCTGTTTTTCTCTAGTCAGTTAAATTAAGCTACATATTCATAACGAACCGAATTTACGAGAATCTCACGAGCCAATCTCATTCACATTACTTAACCGCAATTAAATCCTTTTTTTCGATTCATAAAACTCGTCCAATAACTATTCTTCGCTAGTAAAGCTCATTGAACCATTTGAGGGCATTTAAAAAATAAATGCGGTCTGATCGCTAATGAAATTAATAGAATTTCATTACTGAACTTAATATTTTAAGTGGCATAAATAACATCATGTCGATTATAATTGTGGGGACGTTTACTTTTTGGTGATTTTAGACTTTAAAATTCATCAAAGGCCCTATCTATCCTCTCCTTAATGATATGCAAATGCGATACGAGATTGTGCTTAACGCTCATTCAGGATAAATTAAAGACCCGCGTGGGCTGCTTTTCGATATGCATATGGCACACCGGAATATAACCATTCTGATAAGGTTCTCGCCAATAAAACTTGGAGAGACTACTTTGCTGTACATGTGCAAATCCCTGCTGCACGTTCGAAATGATGCAAAACACTGTTATAGGGTATAATTAATTTTTTATTTTCAATTTGCATAATAATCTTCACAGATCGGCATTAACGAAATTAAATCATCGATTAAGCTTTTACTTTGTGATGTATCTATATTCTTTTATAACAAAATAACTATAATACTAAAATGATATATAATGCGCCAGAAAATTCTTAACTTTTATTTTCTAACTAGTGAGCAAATAGTGAAATAATTATGAAATAACGTGCATTGTTCATCAGAATTTTTTTAATTGATTGAGGAACTGGTCCCTTCTTTTCCGTTCGCTGTTCCCTCTAAAGACAAGACCGCGCGCTCTGCAACTGGATATAATTCATTTTGATAACTTGAGCCACAGTACCTCATAAGTTCTGCAAAATTTTAATTTTAATCAAGGTTTAAATTAATTTTGAGCACTGAATGAGGGCTTCATTTTGAAAAAAACATATATCACGAAACACTCTCCTCAGTTGTTAATGGTACAGATAATATTTGATTGCCTTAGTATTATATTTCAATATGAAAAATTCCAACCACTTCTCAGCATTGCCAAAGATTAAAGAACAATCTCCTATGCAGAAATGGAAATCTGAGGGTGCAACAAAGATTTATATCTCTTATACTTCCCAAGGAAGCTTATCTTTTATTTAGCAATGCTTCCCCTTTTTGTCGCAATATTTCAAAGCCGGATCGGGTGGCAGTTGGTGCGGCTAACAATATTATTAGCAACTAAATATTCCTGCAAATGAAAAACCTTATCACAATTTCTTGGCGAGACTTTAACGCTTTAATATTGAGATATCCTGGCCCCTGAAGTACCTACGTAGGTACTCTTCTTCTTTTAATTAAAGATACGCGGCCGACTCTATCTCAGCCCCTTTTGCCTGCTCCCGACGATGTTTTTCACGCTAAGGGGCTAACTGTAAATGATAGCGCAGTTATGGTCGCCACGGTGCCGGAGATATCCACATTGTCCAGAGCTTTCTCGAGGATAGGGCAAAGGAATAGAAGGATGAAAACAAAATATAAAAAAGATAAAATGCTTCAAAGAATGCCGTGTGGCTTAACCACCTGCCGCCGCGACTAAAATCTTCCCTCCTCTTTTGAAGGCGATGTCGACTAGTCTTTCACCCTCTGCTTTTCACAGGAAGGAACGCTTTCACACTCCCGTTAATTATGCCAACCAACGAGGACTTTAAACGCGAATGGCTCTAAGAATGTTCCTCCGGGTGTTGCTGATAGCGATTTTGTGGCAGTTACTGCCCTAACACGAAGGAAAAAGTCGCGAAGTTCACTCTTTATGTCTGCGTATTTTTTAATTGACTTTGCTACTCAACTGCAACTTTTCAATTTAATTAAATTGATACTAGGGGTTGGTTCACTCGACTTTTTGAGCTTTTACCAGAGTTTAAGGGATTTGAAAATATTTTTAGAAATTTCAAAAGATTTTGAGGAATTTCATCGCGTATTTCATAGGGGTTTGAGTATGTCAAGGGATTTCAAAAGAATATAAAAGAATTAAAAAAATTATAAGTGATTTCAAGGGATTCATTAAAATTCAAAGGTTTTTAAGTGATTTCGAGGTATTTTAAAGCATTTCATGCGCAATTTCAAAGATTTTTTATAGGATTTAAAAAGAGTAAACCAAAATTCAAAAGATTCCAATTAATTTCTAGGGATTTAAAAATATTTCAAAAGACGTCAAAGGGTTTCAAAATAGTAATAAGATTTCGAATTATTTGAATATATTTTCGGCGATTTATAAACCAATTTCATGGGATTCCATAGATTGCATGGAATTAACCAAAATTAAAAAGGATTGTAGAGGAATTTATGGAAGCTTAAATGAATTTCCAAGGATTTCAAAGGAATGCAAAATAATTCAGAAAATGTAAAGTTATTTCTAATGAATTTCAGTATAAAGTCAAATCAAAAGATTCAAAGTGATTTAATTGTATTTTAAAACATTTAGTCCGGCAGATGAGGTAACTAATTGTGCATTTCATGTCACAAACGCATTTTTTGTATGCATTTTTTTATGTATTTATTGGCACCCCAAAGAATGTTTTTAAGGTGGGAGGCATTCGACATGATGGACTTATTTACTTAGGGACTATTTAAAAAAGTTATTTGAGTTATTGTTTGCTAAACAAGGATGGTAAAATCTGAATTAATCTTCAATTGAAGTGTATATTGATCAACTGAATCTATGTCAGAGAACTGAAGTAAGATAACAATTATAGAAAAGTTTCAGGATTTATGTGAAAAGAAACTTATCAAATTTTTATTTAAAAATTTAAAAAAATTATAATGCAGAGCTGAAAATATTACTGCAGCTTTTTTTAAGAAGATTTTTGATCGTAATATTATTTTAAAAATGTGCCTACTGTGAGGGCACATTCTAATTTTTGTTTTTAATGTTATTTTCTACAATTAAAACAAAAACTATGTATTTTATTAAAAATCAGTCAACATAAAATTTGTATATATTTTTGAGATGAAAAATTTGTGCCTGTCAATATTTTTCCTCATCTTGCATAGTTTGGAAATTTAAAGAATTCTCAGTTTTGTGAATATATTTCACTACTCTAAAAATAATATAGAATAACGTAAAATACATTATACTAATAATGAAAAAAAATCTTGTTTCCTACACATTAGAGTGTCTTTTTGATGCCAAGCGTATTCGACCTTTTTTTTTAATACTTTTTTTTATTTCAAACCTTTCAGTGCATACTATTACATAAAAGCAGAATGAATTTCAGTTCTTTCGATACATAATCACTTGTATGTATTTTGCAATTAATATTATAATTTAATATTATGTATACGAATTTAAAAATTCCGTAATTAATTTCAAAATCTCACTATTTTTCCTCTATTCCTTTTTAACTTTTTTCCTCAAGTTTCTTTTCTCGCTGTCTGCATCATTTACGGGCCTCTCTTGTACTTTACTTTTTTTATCCTTTTTATTTTTAGTTTTTGATACCACTGGAAAATATAGGTAAAGTTTATCGGATATGGGAAATGTTTGTATTTTCATTTTTCACGTAACAAAAAGAAAGACTACTGGAAAAGGGGCAAGCGTGTGTACTTGCCTGATATTTTTTTCAGGTATCTGTATTTTTATATTTAGAAAGTATTTTTTTCAAGTTTTGAACTTGAAAATTAATTTTTCGGGTATTTCTATTACCATTTTCGTACTCAACGCATCAAAGTACATCTATTTACGAGGTTTTCTCAAATATAAATTTTCCTAACTTCCCTACGGCACTTTTTTACTGATTTTTTGTTGATTCTGACATGGTTCATGCAAATCAGTCGATAATTGACTAAGATATCGAATACAGGTAGAAAAATCGATTTTTGGTTTAAAATTTTCATAGTTGTATAGGTGGTTGTGATTTACAGGTGCGAATCTTAATACGCCTATGACATTCTGGCATATCATTCTGCATTTAAAAAAAATGCATGCCAATATGTAAATTCTATCAAAAGTTATAGTGGAACATGGAGAACAAGAACAACAACATAACCAAATTTTCAAACGTATAAGTCTTCTTTTTGCTGCACGTATTCAACTAAAAAGACCATCAAATAAGATCGGTATGGGCATTTGGGAGAGGAAAAGGGGATTGATCCCGTTTCTTTCGTTGGAGGAAAGAATCGAATATCGAATACAGTGGTGCGTACATAAATTTGCTAGCGCACTTAATTGAAAGGGGAAGCAATAGAAAAGGCTGTCTTCCAGGACAAAGGAACGATACTGCTCTCGCCATGCTTTTCAAGCTACTAAAGCTTAAAGCTACTAGGAATACCACTTCTCCATGAGGCATGGATATGTTAAACTGCTCAAGAATGCCGCTCGGTATTCTCCAAATAAACGAAACGAACAAAAGTGGGTGGTTAGAACAATAGTCGGGTTGTGTGATGAGAATTAATTGTACAAGGTACATATGCCCGTATGCTTTCCCAAGAATCGATATTATTCCCGTCCTAATTCTTAGTTCTGAAGAAAATGTCGGTAAAGTGAAGTTAGAATTTGCCAAACCCTGAAGTTTCCGATTGTTTTCCCCAATCGGTATAAAGCGAATGGCAGATGATCAACAAAAAATCGTCGATGGAAAATAATCTTTCTAATGGGGCTTAATTCAGAAATAATTTCTTGTGAAAATTTGAAAGATATGCAAATAAATTATCATTTGTTACTTAAAGGCACTGTATAATTCAGATTAATCTTTTCCTGCGATCGACTAATTCCATTAAGACGCAGGTTCAGAAATTCTTGTCCTAATTTCTTAATAAGATTTCAGAAAATATTCGAATTGGTGAGTTATTAAACTCATCAAAAATTCAGTTTATCGTTTTCCCTCATCTAAATATAATGCCCAGATCTGTGTAAAGACACCTCACTATTCTTAATCATACCAGCGGAAGTAGAAATAGACATTATCGATAAAATAATAGCATTATAATTGAATTTGAGGACAAATTATGGAATGGAACATTCGAAGGAGCTTGTGATAATGAATTATTTATCTATGTTTTATCACTCCTATATTAAGACTTCTCAATTATAGGAGATTTATCTTGTCGACCGAACTAGAAATGGACATTAACGAACTTAAACGTACATGTGATATGCAGTAATCATATCATCCTTACTATTTTATTTTCATCGAGTCACATTTTACATTCTTTCTGATGGAGGTATGTAATTCAATTTTCGTAAAGAAAATGAGCAGCTTTATGTTTGCAATTTTAGAATTATAACATAATTATGATACTATAAGACTGAAATAGTATAGTGTTAAAATTATCGAGAATTATACGTATTTTGCATATCGTAATTCATGCACTAATTCTTCTTCTGGCGGAATTCCAACATCCTTAAAAGTATAATTATTATGGCTGTCCTTATTTGGAAATTATTTACTCTCACTTTCGCGATTTATTGGAATATATCTTGAAAAAAGAAAATGTTTCAAACAGCAGTAAAGGTATCAATCATCCACCTAGAACTGAAATCTGCAATACTTGAAAAATATGGATTTTATACCAAGAAATTATATTTTTTATGATTATTAACCAAGAATGACTAAACACTTTGAAAAGATCTAGCAAAATTATTTTAAAAATGGAAGGTCGACCTAGAATTTCAAAACTTAAAAAAAATCCAAACTAGCAGCTACAGTGAAACGTTTCAAAATGTTTTATTTGATACATTTTTAAAAAATAATTCAAGGTGGCGGCCATTTACATATTTTAAAAATAGCGTCTACAATTGAAAACGTTTGTCAAAAAAAGGGCTAAGTATAGGGTTTTGGTCAAAATGAAACTAAATACGCAAAAAGGACCTATTACATGTCCTCTACTGGATTCTGCAATAAAAATATATTAATAATCTCTAATTTATCTTCAAATGTATTACAATGTATGATGATTGTCGAAAAGGGATCTAAGTAATTTTTTAAATGTCCGTTGATGTTAGAGGTTAAAATATAATTTACGATGAAAATTGGGGAAGCCTAAGAAAAAAGCTTAAAAAAGTTCAACTATGTGAAAGGGCAGTAATTTTATAAAATTAAACAATACAATGAATTAGAACGCCCATCAGTAAAGACAAATACCAGCTAAATCATGACCTGTATTTTATTGTCTAAAACGGGTCTAAGAATCATAAAAACAAATAATAAATTTCGATAAACATCACTCGGAACAGAGGTTAAAATTGGGTTAAAAAATTTCATATTATTTTAATTTTCTTGTATAGGTTTTAAATCGCAAGTCTTAAGGCAAAGAACATTCAGGGAAATTATTCAATAATAAAGAGTACGAAAAGCTATGGATAATTTCCCGAAAATGCATACAAAAATATGCATGGTGGAAAAGGGATCTTAGCATAAAAATTAGTTGTATACTTTTTCCTCTATAAGGAATGTTTTTCTCAATTTCATTGCAATTTTAGCGGTTAGCCCTTTTTTTGACATTTAACAAAATTTACCTTCGCTAAAAAAAAAGTTTGGCTTTAGATAAGTATGCGATGTTCTGAAAGCCCAAAATTTTGTAACAAAGTCGAGGATATAATTTAAAACTGTTTTAGATGTCATAGGATGATAGAAAATAGTTTCAGAAGCTTTATTAAAAAGACTGCGTTTTCAAAACTACAAGGCACAATTTGCATCAATAAACAAATCGAAGTTGTTTAATTTTTCCTCAAAATTTTATCAAGTAATTTTGATCACATGCAACTTAAACTCCTAGAATTTTGAATGAATATATATTTAAATTTTTATTAATTGGCAAGCTTCCAAATTACAAATCATTCAATTTTTAAAGGAAATAGGTTGAATTCATTCATGCATTCTTATGCATATCACTTCAAGGGTAAGATTATTTTATTTATGTATTTAAAATTTTCGTGATAATAAAAATTAGTTATGATTACTATTACGGACAAAAGTATAGAATCGCCGTATTATTATTGTCGGTGGTATTTTTCGTCAGAGGAATAATTATTCTTTAGGAAGAAAGTTTTATATCAAAATTAAACTTTGTTCATATGGCTTTTTTACCAAATTCTTTACAAATTTTCAATCTCAATGAATTACAGTTAATGTTGTCATCAAAAAGATTTCTTCGAGCTGGCCAGCCATATACAATTTATTTTTAATCAATTTCCAATGGCTAAAAACTATTCAAGTATAATCAATTTCAAAGATTTTTAGAAATACATTTTGCAATCTTTAGTATATATAATTAAAAATCTTACTTATTGTTTGTATTATAATTGGAATAAGGATGACTTAAAATTGAACATTTAAAAAATTATCTCAATACTAATTAAAACATGGTTTAATTTTCAAATTTTAAATGCTTGTTGTTTCAAATTGTTCAATTTAGAACTCTACAAAGTTAAGATTTTTCATTTATTTATTTTAGTGAATTATCAGCTGGTGATACAATCTATGCAATAAGAAAATATGCAATTGAATCAATGGACCGTACCATCGCCGTCGTTCAAAAGCCGATTTTAATCATTCATAACATCACTGTTCAAAATTGCCGCCCATTGATTCAATAGAATTTTGTCTCAGTGTAGTAGTAAGTTTGAAATATTTTAAAAAGTTCAAGAATATTTTATAAATAATAAATTTGTTTCTCTGTAAAAATTGAAGTCTTCAAGTTTTGAAAGAAATACAATGCATTTAGAGAATATTATTATTTTAAATGACAAAATGAAATAATTAAACGTTTTTAGAATAATTTCAAAGGCCTATTTTATTACTTTAGCAGAAACTAAAGTGACTGAAGTAATAAGTTTAACGCCTTTTTTTAGAGAATAAAGGAGATGGTTTTAAAAGAGGCTGCTATTCATTATTCCGACGGTTTCAGAATAGGAAGCCAGTGCAGTAAAGGATGCGTCCAGCTGTAGGGCTTCATACAAAAGTTTATTTATTTGCAGACAAGGAAGAGAGGAACGTAGTACCTATGTAAGAATAAATAAAAAAGAACTTTAGAAAGGGAGACGTTCTCGTGTCTTTACGACACCAACACAATGCAGTCACTGGACGTCTTCCTTGCGAGTCTTCGACCGGTCTACCAACACCAAACAGAGAAATGTATCCGGAAATCATCCACACATATCCTATCCTCTCTTTCGTCTATTTTTACAAACCGATATCCTCCGGGCTCTTGGGGTCACGATTTGTGGGCGAATCGCGAGAAGGGTATTTTCTGTCGAGCCGGCGCGCACATTAGAGAGACGCGAAACATTTGGTACGGTTCCTCTTTCTTGGGTTACCCACATAATAAACACAAACGTCTCATCGTTTGAAAGCAATACATTTTTTTTAGAAAGAGTCCACGTGTGATGGAAAGTATTATTAAGTATAGCTAGAAAAAGAATTTGTCACTCAAAATTGAATTCTTTGTAAGTTACCTAGAATAACCGATAATTAAACATTAATTAATCGGTAAAAGCAAATACAAATTTAGAAGAGGGGATTGGAGTTTGTCATAAGACGATGAGGTTTTGCTTTAAGCAAAACAATAGGCTTACGGTCTTCTTTTAAGACAAAAATGGGCATAAATCTAGCTTTAAGTCTAAAAACGAACTTTAATTAAGATGTAACAAGAACTAGAATTATTCTGTGTTCTTAATAATTATTTTACAATTTTTCATCATATTCTGCTGTGAATTTACGATATATAATTTTTCAAGAAATATCTTTTTAAAAACACGACTGTGAAACAGACGTACTTCTTGTAATCTGTTTTATAGATCCTTAAATACTTAAAGACCACTTTTCAAACCACCAACTTAATATCTCATGTTTTTTTTTTAACCGGAGCTAGTTTTATTATGTAAACATGAGGACTTGGGGTTATAGTCACATCTAAAACCGTTTCCTCCAAACATTTATCTTCACTTCCAAATTTTTTATGATCTTCCTTCTCTTTGAAACAATATTCATTGTTTGCTTTTACTTTTAGCCGAAGGTATAGTGATGATACAGTTTTAGCTTCAATCTTTAGTTGTAGTCCATGCATTTTTGAATTTTAGAAAAAAAATAAGAGTGATACATTTTTAATCTAGAAATTGCTCAAAGAAAATTGTATATTTCTTCTCCAATTTATATGAAATGGCCATTATTTTATTTTTCAGGAAAGAAAAAATTAGACTCATCATGTTGTCCAGTATGCGGTTTGACTGTAAGACCGCAGGAATTAGAGCAGCATTTCGTCCACGAACTAGATAAACTTTTTAAGCTGACCTCGGTAACACCTCGTCCAAGACCAAGATCAGCTTTACCACCGGGTGCTCAGGATCATCCCCATTCGTCTCTTTTACATGCACCCTCTGCGTCCGACGGCACGCCACTGGGCAGATGGGAGACTTTTAAACGAGTAAAGGCAAATCGACAAGTAAGTTTGCTTTTTTTTTGTATTTTAACACGTAATTTACAACACAAGCGCTACAAGTATGGACAACACGAACGAATATGAACTACGTGAAATATACAGAAAATCTGTAGATTTAACAGATAGAAGCGTTCAAAATAAATTCAAAAATATTATATTCTTAATCAGTCAGAATTAATTGAAATTCTAGTGGCACAATGAGTAATAATGAAACAAATTTAAATTTTCTAAATTGTTCATTCTAACTTTTTAAACTAGATAAATTCAAAATAGAAGCATTTTAAATGAAAGTATGGAAAAATGAATAATTTAAAATAGCGGGTATAAATTATTCAAATACTTAAATAATTTCCAATTGACAAGTTCAGAATTAAACAGCTTAAAATTTGAAGCGTTTAAAATAAACAATGAAATATTTTAAGTATTTACAATTTTACAAGTCGATAAGTATTTGTAAGTACTCATTCAAAGTGAACTATTTTATATGTAGGGGAGACCGCGGCAAAACCGGCGGTTTAACATTCATTGCTCTATCTAAAGTTAATAAGAAATGGAATAGATCCATTTTTTATTTATTTCGAGTCCCACAATATTGTATATCATATTTCCATACTTAATAATTATTACCTAAATAAAACAATTATTTGAGAATTTAATTATTTCTAACAGACTGCATTTCGTCAGCTTTGCCCCACATCGGAGGGCAAAGCCGACCGCAGCTTTTTATGAAAATCAAATCATCTGAAGATGGGAAAACATGATGGTTCGCGTCTGTGGTATTTTATGTACTGGACAAATTACCTTTAAACATATCCAGTAAGAATAATAGGTTATTTTTAATAAAAATAGTGATAACTCTCATATAACCTCTTATTCGTTGACATGGTTTCTACCCTACGAATACAAAACACCCGCTCTGCTGACCGGATTAAAAATAATAATATTTAATAATTTCTTGCATGTAGCCCAGAAGATAAATGGCTATTCTGCATTACCGATCACTTATCGACAAATCTTATGATACGTTTATAACCTAAGCACGTGTAAACTATTATTTTCGTCGGGCTTGCCCCACTGGTGAGGCCTCAATCTCAATTACTTGGGATATTTAATATGCTTTTGACTTGAATTACGTTTAATTATTATAATGACATAATGTGATATTGTTTTATCTGTCAAAATATCAAATTTTTATACTGTAAGTATTGCCATTAATGTTGAAAACTTTATATTTCTACCAGCGAATCTTCGATTATTTCGTTGTCAAAACTGTTTTCTGCATAATTTTTCATTCTCAACGTCAATTTTCAAGATTTCAGTAAGTAAAACTATCTCTATAATAAAATAGATGTATTTAATGCAAAGTAGAATTAAAATAGTTTAAATAATAGCGATGTTATAAGCAAAGTCGCATTTGCCCCACCGGTCGGCGCTGCCCATCCTTACCCTGTATCCTGCTATCCTGTTATTAAAAAAAGAGTTCTAACGTATAAATGGGGTAGTAGCATATGTAGCATATGAAGGTAGTAGCAATGGGGTAGTAGGGGTAGTAGCATGGGTTTCGGATATTATATTTTTTAATTACTGCATACAATTCTAAAAATTTTTGTAAATTTAAAATATGTCTTGTTGAACCCGTATGATAAGCTCGACATTGTATGCCAGTGAATAAGCGGGCGCTGAGTCGCAGTTTCTGCCCGGGGTGACTTTGCGGGCGGCAAAGTGCCACTTTGCGCCTGAGTCACAGACATGAAGTCCGGGCTTAATGGAAAGGCTGAACCAAAGATATCATGTGTATCGCGATCGGGCAATCGACAATCCCCACTGGGGTGATTTGACACCACACTTGATTCGCTCGTGTAACAAGTTGAAAAACAATATATTTTTCATATTCATTCATGAAGTTTTTGCGGGAGAATGAGGCATTTTTGGAATGCTGATTGGATGAACCAGCGAAAGTAATGCTCCCAGCAAGCCAACCAGGCTTGACTAGAAAAGTTTTTTCCGAAGGAGACGTGTCAAGGTCACAGTTGTTTGAACAGGGTTTTCGATACTTTTTAAATATATAAAAAAAACTTGAATTTATTTGAAAAAACTTTCCCTAAGTAATTGAGGGTTCGGAACAAAGAATGGGTCGCGCGCTCGAAAACGCGGAAAATTATTGTCCACGTGTCTCGTGATATTCAAATTTTAAAGTTCAAAAAATTAAATTTTCAAAAATATGATCATATAGAAATGTGCAAGGCGGAACTTTTTTGTGTCTACAGTTTTTTTGTCCGATAAATATTTTTAATAGTAAAAATAAAAAAGTGAAAAAAAAATTTCCTCAAATTCAATTATTTTTTAAAACATAAATCATCAAAACTCAGCTAAATATTATTGAAACTGTTTAAAATTCGGTATACGCACGCAGTGTACCCTAACAATCCCTACAAAATGAAAAAAACAATCAAAATTGCCTATTGTTTAATAATAATTAATTGCAACTTGAGACCGGTCGATAAGCACGTTTTTTTAGTTTCGGCAAAGAAAAGTATCGGGGAAACTTTAGAGTTGGACCGGTCTCAATATGAATATCAAAATTTGGATATCACGAGACACGTGGACAATTATTTTCCGCGTTGTCGAGCGTGCGACCCATTCTTTGATCCGAACCCTCAATTACAGTCAGTTTTCAGTACTCTTTTAATTCCGCAAGAAAAAAATGTAATATGCTTCTACTCCGTTATAGTTCACAATAAATTCTAAACACGTAATATGTCGAATACCACGGATATATAATATTATAGATTGTATTCTTCATAATTGATTACTTCCGATTTCATAACTCTTTTTTAAGGTAACGACATCTGTCTATTTAAATTTATAACGATAAAATTATATGTTACTTAGATTGAAATCTGTATATGGTATTTCGCAGATTGAACTTTTAAACCCGCGGTTACAATTAAATTAAATTGATATCTATACCTCTAACTTGCAAGGAAGATCAAGTTAAAGAAGTCAGGAATTCAATTTTTTTGAATGTTAAAAGTTGTCCATGGTCAGTTAAATTCAATTCTTGCTTCTCTGACCCTGATAGTTGAAAACTCGCAGAGGATTAACGACTGTGATACTAACGAGCTCTGGCGCGCAATCAGCGTTACGCATACATATTCATTTTCTGTAATTCTGTATCATCAGACAAACCTGATAAGATCGATAATTAAAACACATTTTACCTTGTGTACTTGCAGGGTAGGATTCGACTCAAGAATCGGAAAAGGAAACACGACGAACCAGCCTGCCCAGTCTGCAACGAACGACTTTCGGGAACGCCGGAAGAATTGAATCAACATGTTGAAAGATGTCTCAACAAACACAACGGAAATTCCACGGGTCCAAACGCGAATGTCGATGACGAAGAAGTCGATGTTGAGGGCGATTCTGAGACTTTTGAGGAATACGAATGGGCTGGACAAAGAAGAGTTCGCGCCACATCCATGCTTGTTGGCGGATTTTCTGGTGAGAATTTAAACAAAATTGCACCTCATTTTCAAAAGGAAATCCTAAAAGGAAACAGGGCCATAATTTTCTTTTAAAGAAAAACCTAATTGTATATCTCTTTTTTTTGTTATAGCCGCAGGTTTAGCAACATCTTCGAGTAATCGTAATTCTGCGGGAGGATGTCAGCAAGAAGAAGATGATGTGGACCTGGTTGTTGACGGAGATGAAACAGTTCAATTTGGACCACCTCAGTATTCAGAGGCTGATATTGTCGCATTGAGAGTCGATGGGAATTCGCGAGAACAGAAGGAGCGAGACGCTCTCCGGGAAGCGGTGATATCGCCTAACGCACCCCCGCGTACTCCACCAGATCAAATGCGCATGCAGATAGAAGTTAAACCAGAACCTGGTTGTACTACTCCCTCAGGCCAATCGAACGAGATCGATGAAAACTCCCCTTCAGCATCTCCGAAGAAGGAAGTTGAAGCTCCAGTTATCGAGGCTCTTCGTGGAAGAATTAAAGAACTAGAGGCTGAAACCCGAGGGCAGCCTTTCAAATGCTTGATCTGCATGGTAATTTAATATTCAAAATTTTAATCACCATCCAACTTATTGTCTTTGATTTTTTATATTCTAGAAGACATTTTATATTATTTCCATATAAAGCTCGAGTTTGTAATCGAAATACGGAGAATGTTCTTGATCAATTTTCTTTTCTTTTATTTTTTATTCAGGAACCTTTCAAGAATCCAGTGACTTCTGTTTGCTGCTGGCATGTGCACTGCGAACAATGTTGGCTTCACACTCTGGTAAGAAATATTTTTTGACCTTATATGAAGTTATATAATTTGCAAGAGTTAATAGGCAAATTATATTACGTTTTCTTACGTGCTTGTTCAAATAAGTTTTCTGTATGAAAGCACTCGTTCGGGATGAGAAATTCCCATTATATACAAACCAAACAACAAAAACTTGCAGATTTTTTTGTGATAAAAGCCGTCTCGAATATTTTTACAATGACCAGAATTTGCGTTTGTGCTATTTATTCCAGAACTTAAAAATCTAAAATTCTAATCGTTTGGAGGATTTAGGGACGCTATCATATGACATCGCTTTTGATTACAGGGTGCAAAAAAGCTCTGCCCTCAGTGCAACATGATCACATCACCGGGAGACTTGCGGCGAATTTACATGTGAACCCGGCGAATTGGAGGCCAGTAGAAAAATTCCCATTCTGGCTGAGATCCGTCAACGAGTCTACCTTAATTTTAATATTAACTACAGTTCGCATTCGTCCGAAAATCGGACAGCGGCCGCTTGTATATTTGTATATTACGTTATAAATTAACGATTTAAATACCGTTATAAATATTTAGAGCTAGTAAATTAACATCTAGATTGTTCAAATAGGTATTATTGCCTGGAAAAAGACAGAATCGCCGGAAGAAGTATAAAATATTTTACATAATCTATTGAATATGTAATAAGAAAGCAACTCAAAGAGAAATATATTGAGACATTTATCTCAAGTTCATCTCTGCATTAGAATATTTCTTAGAAAATTCAATAAATAAAGGGTTAGAAAATTGTATTTATGCAACATTTTAAAACCAAAATGCTTTTTGTTCATCCAGATATTAAAAAAAAAATTTTATGAGGATGCTTCCATTTCTCGCGGTTCTGTCTTTCTGTTCCAGTTTTTCATTTCCACGTCACTTAAATCAAAGATGTTCCCGTACATTCGTCGATATAATTTAAAATTAATATCGAAAGCATCGTTATCCCCCAAAATATATGCACAGAATTCGAACACAATCTTTACTGTCCGTGAAACGGAAGTCGAAAATCCCATTTTCTAATTAGAAAGCACTCAACGTTTAGACATTATATCTAGATAAATATTCAGGTTTACTAACACTAATTTGAAAAGTTTTTTCAATTCTGAGGTTTAAACTTTAGTTTTGCCATAATTTAGCATGAAATTTTATTTTGATATTTGAATTTTAAAATCTGCATGTTGATAAGTTATTATATGAAGCATCTACCATAAAAAGTAAAGACTGAGTGAAAGAATATTATAAAGATTGCCAAATAAAAAGCACTGTACAACCCATTGTCGAAAAGTTATCAATTGTCTTCACAATATCAGCAATGGCATTTTTTTTCTTTAGTAGTCCATTATCGAAAAAAATATCCTACTTGAGTTGTACTCAAGATTTGAGATTCCTGCGATCGTTCAGTTTCAGTTTTTATGAAGTAGAAATTGCGATTTAACTTGAAGGATTGTCAGCACTTTTGAAATTTGTAGTGTTCTATGTTAAAGATCAATGTTTTTTATTACTGTTTTCGGATAAATTTGGATATTTGCTCCTCCAATCGGGTCGCTAATCGACGTTAAATTTATAGCCACTTTTCGGGACACTCGAAGACTTATTATTGTAAATACACGAAAACCCCTTAAAGCTGTGCTGTATTCAAAATAAAATGACCATGGAAATGTACACATGAAGTTTAGTCTTTTCCCTATCTATGCAAATTAGTAGATTCATCTGAACTCTGGATGAAGTTATAAGTGAA
>CAKNWT010279441.1:0-12623 GCA_932066315.1 Andricus coriarius | reverse complement strand
TTCATCTCTTAGTCGTTTTTTCAAAAAATTTGATTTCTTAATTTTCAATCCTATTTTTTGCGACTTGAAGTTTTAATTTTTTAGTACTACGGAAACCGACGTAAAAACTATTTTTTCTGACTCAGGGGGCCTCAAAACGTCGACATTTGATGGAATCCACTAAAGTCATTTTTCACATAAAACCAATACCTTCTCATTATGATGAGAATGTAAAAATTAAAAACTGCAATTTCCACATATTCTAACTCCTGAGGCCCATTGACACCTAAATATATTCATATAATACAATTATATAAGTGTATTTCTACATTATTAGATACATTATATGCAGGACCGCATTCAAGGTTGTGGGGCCCTAGGGCCGGTTACAATGTCATCGAACTAGGAGCCGATGCACAGGTGTGTGCATGTCGCAGCGATTTTGATTTTCCAACTAGTTACATTTGTAGGGGCCCCTGATTTGTGGGGGCCCTGGGGCCATGGCCCCGTTGGCCCCGTACTAAATTCGGCGCTGATTATATATATATATATACACATAATGTATATGTATGTTCGAGATTAACATGCAATATTACTTGTTTTTATTAATTCTATTTCGTTTTATGTACTTCTTATTTAATTGCTAAATTCTTCTTCAATCAGCTGCCACGTCAAAATATTGATTTCTTCAGCCGGTCTTTGGTCATTATAATCTTATTTACATGTACACGTCTTATTTCAACTACTCACACACACACTCAGAGCTTTACACACTCTCGCTGTCGTTTTCCAATTTTCGGCTACCATTGAGCCCAGTTTGCCTGTTGCTGGCAGCGAGATTAGTCATTTTAACCACTTGTAATTTATGTCTGTTAATTAACAAATGACCGCGCTTTTTGGCGTGATCTTTGTTAAATGGAATAAGTTGTGGAAAATTTTTTTATGTAATCTAGTGTAGCACTATCCGTCAGAAAAAGAATGAAGAGTTCAAATACAGTCTATTGCTTCAATTTCGGTCAAAACATTGGTCCTATGACCGGATAGTACATTTTTGAGTCAGTAAATCGTCGTGTGATAGTCTGTGGCAGCGTCTTTGGTACAATAAGTGCAGTTCTAAAAGTGCATGGGTGATTAAAAAATTACTAACTGACTTGTGACTTGTAACATTCAATCTTTGTGACTTTTAGACTTTGTAACTGTGTGACTTTATAACTTTTTAACTGTGTGACTTGTTTTTAGGATTTCAGTCAATGTCAGTGAATCAAACACAGGCAATACTATCAACATTGTCAGGTGACAAGACTGAACAAATAATTACAAGGTAAGGTTATTGAAAAATGCCTATCGAAAAAAGGATTGGAATTATTAGTGGACTTTTTTAAGTACAATTTCGATATCAATTCGGGCTTGCGAGTTCACGCGCGAAAGTATACATTAAATTTCGTGTGTCTATTGATCGGTTGTTGTTGATATTCTTATGTTGATACACATGCACAACAACTGTCAAAAATATTCATGATTCACGGCTCGTTGTAAATCAGCAAATTATTTTCAGGCGAACGATTTTAATTAATTAAAAAGACAATAATAAAATTGTCTTTCGGGCTTTAATTACATTATCTTATTTTGTGTCTTCTGTTACAATGTCGTTCGACCAGTGCAGTACTATCCGTCAGAAAATTAATGAAGAGTTCGAATACAGTCCATTGCTTTAATTTCGGTCAAAACAATGTATATTTTAACAGAAAAGATAAGATGATTATTCGTGCTACTATATCATTTTTGAAATTTGCTGGATGCTTCATTCATTTATGTGACTCCGGCGCATAAACGCGTTTTTATGCGACAGCGTAGAGTATCGTAATGCTGTACATTACGATACAGCGAACGATCACTCTTCACATTACACTCCGCTGTATCGTAATGTCAACATTACGATACTCTACGCGGTCGCAACAAAAATTGTAAATGCACCTTCGTCACAGAAAATAGTATATGCGCCAATGCGCACAATTCGTGTATTTACGCGGCTCGCTTACAATGCTCTCAGAACTTATCTCGCCTCGGCTTCGCCTCGGCCTCGATCGTCCTGCGAGCGTTGCCGCTCGTCGCGTAAATACCCTAAATATGCACGTTAACGCATAATATACTGTTATCAGATTTACTTTCATATTGATTGAGAATTTAATCGTCATCACTGTCCTCATTTATCACAGTTACACATTTTGTTTTTGTGCATAAACGATTCAAAATTTCTTCTGGGCTGATGATTCTCGACAAATATCGACCATGAGTTAATAGTGCGATGACCCTGGCTTTTTCAGCAAAAAAGCATGGCCGAGATTTTGTCACGAACGTTCAAGCGGTTCCATAGCGCAATCGGCTACGGCATCGGCTAGGTACATACGGGTTAGGTAGTTTAGGTAGGGTTCGAATCCCCAGCGAGATGCGATTTTTCAACGGGTGCAGCAATAACACAAAAAACATTGTTTTGTCATATATCGTTGTAACACTGTTACTTAATTGTTACAATAAATGTAAAAACGTTGTAACAGCGTCATGGAATTGTTACGGATCGATTACAGAACAAATTTACATCGTAACACTGTTACATATGTGTTACGGCACTATTACAGAACAATTTTACTCTGTAAACCTGTTCGTCAATTGTTCTAAAAATATTTTTTGACATATAACGCTGTTCTAGAATTATTACAGAACAATCACAGAACAAATATATATATATATATATATATATATATGTGTATTGGTTTTATGTGAAAAATGACTTTAGTGGATTCCATCAAATGTCGCATATGTGTTACGGCACTATTACAGAACATGGTTACTCTGTAACCCTGTTCCTAGATTGTTCTAAAAATATTTTTGTTACATATAACGCTGTTCCAGAATTGTTACAGATCTATGACAGAACATGGTTCTGTAACAGCGTTACAGAACTGTATGATAAATCATACGAAGTAAAAATAGCAATGAATAGACATAGTTACGCAGAAGAAATAGCATCTTAAACATATTCATAAGAGATCAAAGGACGATCAGTTCATTTAATTGTGTACAGGGTCGAAGGGAAGTGGACACAATTTCTTTACGCTTCTCTTGTATATTCCTTCAGCGATCTTCACAGAGACCACTAGCACGATACCGTCCCGACCAGGATAGGTATCGATGACTCGAGCAAGTTTCCACTGCATTGGTGGTGCATTGTTTTCCTTGATGAGTACTACCGTTCCAATGGCAATGTTGGCGAAACCTGAGTGCCATTTGCCGCGAACGGTAAGCTCATTCAGATACTCCTTGTGCCAGCGGCACCAAAAATATTGTCTCATCTGCTGAGCGTGTTGCCAAGACGAAAGCCTTGTGAGCTTTTCATCACGAAGGTCTTCCTGAGGAAAGCTTATTAATGGCTCACCAATGAGGAGATGACCTGGAGTTAAGGGACTTAAGTCATTAGGATCTCAGGACATTGGACTGATGGGACGAGAATTCGGGATCGCTTCGATTTCAGTTACATACGTGTGCAGTTGTTCAAAATTTGAAACGGTATCACCGACTGTTCGTAAGCAATGATGCTTGAATGATTTGACCGCTGCTTCCCAAAGACCACCGAAGTCCGGTGTTTCAGGAAGAATAAAGGACCACTTTATTCTCTGATTGTCCAAAAAGCCCTTTACTGTGATATTGTGTTTTTCAGAGTTGAAAAGTTGATTGAGGTCGTTTAATCGTCTGCTAGCACCTTGAAAGTTGGTGCCATTATCTGATCTGATTTTATCTGGCTTTCCCCTCGCGATATCAATCTCTTTAAACTTCCGAGGAAGGCGATCGTAGTAAGATCGCTTACCAACTCCAAATGCACAGCTTTAGTTGCAGGGCACATGAAAACTGCTACATAAGTTTTAACCTTTTTGACATTACGATATCGTCTTTCTTTTATGTGGAAAGGGCCGCAGTAGTCGACTCCGACATTTAGGAATGGTCGCGAATATTCTAACCGATCCGCAGGCAGGTTTCCCATTTGATGATCAATACCGCGAGGCTTTGAACAAAAGCATTTGACGCACTTGTGAATTATTCCACGCGTTACATTTCTCCCATCTATAGGCCAGTATCGTTCTCTTACAGAGTGCAAGGTAGCTTGGATCCCTGAATGCTTTAACGCGAAGTGCGTTTCGCGAATAATGAGATCAGTCACGTGATGTTTTCGCGGAAGCACAATCGGATGCTTCTGATTATATGTTGAGTCTGCATGGGTAAGCCTTCCGCCTACTTTCAAAATTCCTTGATCTAAAAACGGATTAAGGTTAAGGATTTCGCTCTTAGAATCGACAAACCCGTTGTGTGATAAGCTATCAATTTCTTTCGAAAAACCTTTTGCTTGAGTGAGTTTAATAATGTGTTCTGTTGACAATTTCAGTTAAGTTTCAGAGAAATCGCTTGTTAACTTGACTGAATTGATTTTTCGTGTATTGTGACGAAATCGCAGACAATACGCGATTACTCGATTTAGTTTTTCAAAGGAAGAAAATCGTTTGAAAACGGTTTCAGCTTCATCAGATTTTACTATGTCGTTAGATTTATCTAATGAGGTCATTGTCATTGCAATCTGCGGTAAATTAGATTTACGTTCGGGAATTTCGCACTTTCTGAGTTCCATTTTAGGCCAGCTGCATTCCTCCTGGATAAGCCAGTGAGGACCTCGCTGCCAAAAATCGATATCGGAAATAAAATTGTCTGGTGATTGACCACGCGAACATAAATCGGCAGATGTCTTTCGTGCGTACGTGTCTCCACGTGAGATTTGCGACGTTTTGTGTAATTTCTTGGATTTTTGCTACCCGATTAGATACGAAGGTTTTTAAGGTGTGTGGAGGTGTATAAATCCAATGGAGACCGACTGTTGAATCCGGCCAAAAAATAGTTTTGCTGAATTTTAAATGTTCTAATGCCGAAACGGTGGCCTCATATAGACGTGAGATCCATGTCGTCCCACGTGGCTTGCATTTTCCAAAGAATTTGCATCAAAATTCTCCCGTGAAGAGTAATGGGGCCCAATAATCCTAAGGGATCGAATATTTTTGCGATTTCAGAGAGAACGAGTCTTTTAGTTATTTTATCATTATTATCAATCTGTTTTACGGCATACAGAATCGCGTCCGCTCTGGAATTCCAGCAGAGTCCTAGAGTTTTTATTGTATCTGAGGAATCGAGAGATAGCAGTTCAGCTTTTGATTCTTCTCTAAAATCGCAAGTAAATCGTGGGTCATTTGAGGCCCATTTCCGCAATGTTAACCCAGCCTTTCCGACGAGCTCGACGAGTTCGTTGCGCAGATCTAATGCATCCTTGAAACTAGCAGCGCCTGTTAATACATCATCCACGTAAAAATCGCGAGTAAGAGCTTGAGCGGCGAGAGGGTAAGAGTGATCCTCATCTTTCGCTAATTGAGATAGGATTTGCGTTGCGAGAAATGGTGCAGAAGTGGTACCCTAAGTTACTGTTTTTAATTCATATATTTTTATAGGTTCGACTGAACTTTCTCGCCAGAGAATTCTTTGATAAGATGAGTCTTCGGGAGTGACCTCAACCTGACGGTACATATTCACGATGTCAGCTGTTAGAGCGATGGGAAATGATCGGAAACGCGTATAAATTGTGAAAATATCGTCCTGTATAGTTGGGCCGGCCATAAGAGAATCTTTAAACGAAATACCGCTAGAACTTTTGGCACAGCCAAAACAGCATGGTGAGGTAAAAAGAAACCGTTGTGACTAAAAACATTGTCTTTAGCTTCAGACATGTGACCCAGACTCTTATGATTCTGAATGAACTCGGAATATTTTTCTTTTAACGCAGGATTTTTCGCAAATTTATTTTCTAGAGATTGAAAACGTCGCAACTAATTGCGGCGAATTGAGATGAATTTGTTGGAGCCTTCGCGAATCTCGCTTTGCGACAATCTCGAATTGGAGCAAGTCGCGAATTCTTGTTAATTCGGAAATAAGTAATTTAATCTTCAAATCTGCTATCCGCCCCAATTCGGCGCGAAATTTGTAGGGGGCCTAATTCATTTGAATGTGTCAGCACGAATTAATTTCAGTGTCAGCCAATTCATTTTAATTCGCGAGATTTAAAGCCAAGCTCCAATTCGACAGCGCGAATGCAGTTAAAGGCTGGCCTATTCAATCGAATTCGTAAGCTATAACCAACGCGCTGGGCATAAGGGATCCATTGTAAATAAAGTCTCGAGGCATGCAATTTTTATCAATTTTTTTCGAAATGACCTTGACCACGAATTAAAACGAATTGAAACGCATTCAATTCGCGCTGGCTCAATTTGTTTAAACAAATCAGAAAGGGCAATTCGGGCGAATTCAAAAATGTTTATTCGCTGAAATTCGCCCCAATTAGTTTCTTTTTACTGGGATAGGAATCGCCAATGTAATTTTTCTTTTCGTTAAAGGGAAGAGATACTATATAGCAACCAGTCTTGCTTCGTGTCGTGTGAAGTTCAAAGTGATCTTCACAGTCTTTTTCTTCCTTAGAAACTTGTTTTGTAAAGGGAATTTGCTCGATCTCCCAAAATTTTGAGAGTTCATCTGAGGTCGAATTGACTTCTTTCTGAGAAAGATGAGAAACTACTTCTCTACGTTGAGATATCTTGGGATAAATTGTGTCAGAAAATACCCAACCCAATTTAGTTTTTTTTGGAACATCGTTTCATGGCCTTGAATCTCAATTTGACCTAAACATAAAATTCTATAGAATTGTCCAACACCTAAAAGTACATGCATTTCTCCGCGTTTGAAAAATTCAGGATCTGCTAGGTATAGATTAGAGGGAATCTGAAATGAACTTCGATATAACGGTATTGCAGGTAGTTTTTTGGTTACCTGATCTACAAGAAGAAAATTTAATGATTTTTCGTAGTTATTGAATCGCGATTTAATTTTTGCAACGACTGAAGATTTTACTTCAGTGGATACTGAATTTAACCCAGAAACATCTATATCTACTGGATATTTTGGCACCTTGAGAAGAGAAGCCATTTTTTCGGTCATGTAATTAGACTGAGAGCCATTGTCTAAAAGAATTCGGCAAGTATGCGGCTTGTCCTCAGTGTCAAATATGTCCACGACCGCGGTGTACAATAGCATATGAGAGTCTGAATCGTCTTGAACTGAATGAGCTTGCATATTGATTGACGAATTTTTCTGACCGCTTTTTTCAGAATTATCGGTATTTTCGCGATCAATTCTGTAGAAGCGAGTTGTGTCTCCTTCCGCATTTTCGACAGGGACAACCGCGACACTCGCTGACTCTGTGATTGGGATGTAGGCAATTTGTGCAAAGCGAGGCCTTTTTTACTGCTTCTTGCCGTTCTTTTTGTGAAAGATTAAGGAATTCTTCGCACGAGTAGATTGTATGTTACTCTGAACAGTCATAACACCTGAACTTCGAAGTTGACGCAAGATGCGCGTGTTGATAGGACTTTCTGAACCTGTTAGACGCACGTTTATTTTCTGATTTATACTCGGGCTTCTTTTCCGACTTATTTTGAGATTTCGCGTATAACTGGGAAAATTGACATTCTTCAAATTGTGCGCGGCGCTGTAGAAACTCTAAAAATTCTTTCATTGTCGGCTTTTACTTTTGCTGGAAAAGTCTTCCCATTTTTCGAGAAGCTGAAAATTGAGCTTACTTTTTACTATTAGAATCAGTAACGTATCCCACGTGTCTACAGATTCACCTAATGCGCGAAGCGCTCTAATGTGCTACTGAACTTCATCTAATAGGGCACGCACTGAGAACTCTTTCGATACGGGTTGTAAATCTATGAGAGATTTCGCGTGACTTTCAACGATTATATTTTTATTGTCATACCGATCCTGCAAAAGTTTCCAAGCTACCTTGTAATTCTCGGAGGACGTTTCTATCTATGCTATTACTTCCGCGACGTCTCCTTGCAAACAACTTTTTAAATGCACAAGTTTTTCTACGTCTTTAATATCTATATGATCATCAACTAGGGCTTTAAAGGTATCAGAAAAACCTAACCACGTTTCGTAAGTGCAGGTGAATTTAGGCAAGCTGAGAAATAGCAGTTTAGAATGAGTAGAAATAGCGTTATCATTGTTTCCTGAATCCGAAGCCAAATCTGCGGATGAATTGTCATTGCTTGAGCATCTGCTTATACTAGGATTGAATTCAATTGCAGTATTCTCAGATATTAATTTTTTGAATTTTCCAGAAATAATATAATATCTTTCTTCAAAGGAATCGCGCTCACTTTCATGCTTTGCAACAGAATCTTCTGTTTCTGAATTGATCAACTCTAATTGTGTTTGAATACTTTCGAAATCTGACCATAATTTTTTATGATTAACTAACCGTTCTTCTAGATCTAGGGAAGCAAAATCTGATTCCGGGGTTATTTTCGATATTTCTTTCTCACTTTCTGTGAGAGATCGTTTAATGTTACCGCGCTTTAGATTTAATTCTTTAATCTGGGCTTTAATTTCTTCAACGCTAGCCATTGTAACTTAAATTGAACACTCGCAAACAATACGTACACATAAACCATAGAAATTTTGACACATAAAGGACATTATGAAGGAAACGGTGGTATCAAAAATTCGCTTAACTTTGATGAGCTGGACCACTGGTTATTGCTGTGTAGATTGATCTGCTTTTCTCTGGATCGTCTGGACAGGAATTGTACTGCTGCCAGGATGCTGCCTCGAGATTTTCGTTGAATAATCGTCTGGTCGAAAGTCTGTTTCCGTCCAGGAACTCGTACTTGTAAAGTTGTGAATTCTTTCTCAGTAAAGAATCGAATGGCGCAGAGCTTCTGTTTCTGCTGCGATCAGGGCCGCATTGAGCCTTCTTGCCGCCCCTGGGCAGTAGTGACCTTGCCGCCCCCCCCCCCTTCTTTTTTATTTGGCCCCGAATTTTTTCGACAAAAACCAATGCGAACAAAATCGTTTGTTGTTTACCTTTTGCATCAAAATCTGTTCATTAATTAGTATATGGTAAAAGATAATAAACAAAACAAATCCAACAAGTTTTTTCATCACTGCTTGTATTTTTCAATAATATTTTTTACACCGTACAAATACGATACTAAACAACGGAATAACTCAGATTCGATACACAAAATTGCTAAGCTGTTAAGGCGATCTTCTGTCATTGTGGACCGCAAATAGTTTTTTATTCTTTTTAAACAAGAAAATGATCTTTCTGAGCTACAGTTGGTCACAGCAATGGTAATGAATATTCTATAGGCAATTTCATCATTCGGAAACATACAAGACAAATCATTTCTACGGAGAAATCTTAATAACTCTAATGGAGTCTTTTGTTGAATTTGTTTGGCATAACAAAATCCGTAAGAGTGAACGAACTCATCATCTAATGAAGATTCAAAGTCTGAGTGATAGATTTCTCTTAGTAACTTTGATTTCTCACGAATTTCATTTTATTCTAGCTTATCAAATTGAGTGATAATGACAAAGTTTCCGTAAATAACTTGATATTTTGCACATCTTTCTTCTAGTTCAGTTGACAACTGATCTAAAATGACGTTGAATGTATTGACTCGGAACACATATCGACCCGAAAATTGTACTTCACTATCAATTTGTTTTACTTTGAAAAAAGAATCAAGTTTACGAGTTTTCTACAACACGTCATGTTCTTTATGTGACTTTTCGGCCGATCGCTTTTTATATGCAGCGCCGCTCAATTTTTTTCTATTTTCATTCATTTTAATACGTCATATTTTCCTGTTTTGATGAATAAACACTGTTTTTCCGAAACTGACACTACAAAACTAAGTACGTAACGAGTATGTAACTAGAAACACGTAAGATGGGATAATCATTCAAAACAATATGGCTGCCAGGGGCGCCGAAAGTTTGAATTTCTACTGCGCAATGTATAAATAAAGGGATACTGAGTTAACTAACAACATTTTTTGAAAAGATCATGCTGTGAAATTCTACTATAAGGTAAGCAGTTTAGATAAAAAGAAACGCATAATTTATTTAGCTTTTGCTCTTCTAAGATTAGAATGTCATCCTTGCAACAAAATGGTGAATTCGCAAGAAATTTCAAATATTTTTCCCACAATTTGCTGCTCTCCCCCCCACTCCTTCCAAAAATTTAGCGCCCTGGGCGCTTGCCCATAAGTGCCCATGCTCAAGGGGCCTTATCAGCATTATAAAACGGGATGTCAGCTTCCGGCCGTACGGTTGAATATTTCGGTCTGATATTTTGCATACCTCATCTAAATATTGGTCTGTTTTGCCGGCATCATTCGGTTTTTTGAAAAAATGTTTATATTTTACGTTATAAACAAAAAGAAAAGAACAATGGAAAAAATGCAGTGCTTCTCAGTACTAGCTGAGCGTGTATTTTCGAGACCGGGCCGCTCACCCTCTTCAAATTTGAGCGCCAGACTCCCTGGAGCGCGAGTGGAGACTCCAGAGCGCATCGAATTACCCGAAACGAATCTACCCTTTCATTGTTATGAGATGCAGGCCAGTTCAAAAAAATAAAATTATGAAAGCATTGCGTGGTTCAATTTTAATTAGCAGAAATAGTTTATTCATATAATTTGAAGAAACTGCAAAAAAGATTCATGAAAATCGGTCAATATTTGCAGTAATAATAGAAATGTTGAAGTGCACGCGATAGCATGCACTGTGGGAGGAAGCGCATTTTTTTCGTTCAAAATAGTCTACAGCCTTCAATTTTGCCCCAATCTGCAAGTATTTTTGTTTTAAATTAAAGTGCGCTAAATTTCCAAGAGCACCTTGGTCAGAGATTGTTGCATTTTCATTTGCTTCTTTATTATATGTTTATTTGAAGTATGAGAAAATCGAGATTTTTCAAAAAATGATTATTTACTCTTCAACAACCGTTTCCATATAATAAAAATCATCTCAAAGCGATGCAAGAGTACTCCCAGAATACAAGTAATTTGATTATTGTCTTTTTTAATCGTTATAAAAAATGACATTAACAAAGGGGCAAACAGTGTAATTTTTGTTGAAAAAAAAAATTGTTTTTAGATAAATATGCTTTAAATTATAGTGAGAGTTACTGTTAGTCACAATTTTTATGAAACATCAACAATTGTAAATGTTGTAAGCAATTTTTTGAAAAAATGTGGAATTTATCTCTTCCTTCATTACCTGAAATTATGTAGATATTCGGAAAAGTGGTATATGTTTCATTATGTGTGTTCAAATACAACACTTGCTCATTTTGTAAACAAATGAAATAAGTAAATATAAAACTTTGTTCTGTAAAATAATTTTTGTTGCACTGAAACTGCTTCGAATGTTTGTGAGAGATTTACGCAGTAACTGCTTCTATGTAAAATGCAGAATAACCAGTTGTTATTATTTAATTTTGAATATTACTATTCGTGGGTACTTAACAATATTGTAATTTTTATTGAAAAAAGTTTGTTCTTCTCTGTAAATAATTTCAATTATCGTGAGAGTGATTGTCAGTAAAAATTTCTAAAAAACATTATACACATCTTTTTTTAATTGTGGAATTTGTGCTTTTTCATGTTCGGATTTTCCTTCATCATTTGAATTGCTGCAGATATTATTAAAAAGAACATAGGTTCAATAATATTAATATTATAGTCATTCAATTATCATTTAATTCATATGGGGAAATTTTGCATTTTTGTAAAATTGAACTCCTACTTCAGGGTTTGATCAAAACGTGCCAACTTTGTTAGGGAACGAAAGAGGAGCACCTATGAAACGAAACCATACTAATAACTTTTAGTTTACCCCCCCCCCTCCCCCGCGTCCCAAATATGATCCAAAAATAAATAAACTTCATTTTTACGTATTATTATTACTTTTTAGCAATTTCCGTCGTCTTTTTCATACAAATAATTACTAATGGACTATTCAAATATTTCCCATCACTTTTTAAACAATTTTTAATTATCATATTGGTCATATTTGGTCAATTGGTCATATTTGAGACGCAGTGGGGGGGGGGGGGGGGGTAAACACTATATTTTATTAATATGGTTTCGTTTCATAGGTGCTCCTCTTCGATCGCTACAAAAGTTGGCACGTTTCGATCAAACCCTGAAGGATGAATTCAATTTTACAAAAATCCAAAATTTCCCCATATGAATTAAATGATAACTGAATGAATATAACATTAATATTATTGAACCTATGTTCTTTTTAATAATATCTGCAGCAAATCAAATGATAAAGGGAAATCCGAAATTGAAAAAGCACAAATTCCACAATTAAAAAAAATGTGTATAATGTTTTATAGGAATTGTTACTGACAATCACTCTCACGATAATTGAAATTATTTACAGAGAAGAACAAACTTTTTTCAATAAAAATTACAATATTGCTAAGTACCCACGAATCGTAATATTCAAAATTAAATAATAACAACTGGTTATTGTGAATTTTACATAGAAGCAGTTACTGCGTAAATCTCTCTCACAAACATTCGAAGCAGTTTCAGTGTAACAAAAATTATTTTACAGGACAAAGTTTTATATTTACTTATTTCATTTGTTTACAAAATGAGCAAGTGTTGTATTTGAACACACATAATGAAACATAT